>JASDQU010736407.1:248067-272626 GCA_032191745.1 Picea mariana | reverse complement strand
TTCTTCGGCGATATGAGTCTCTCCTCCTTCTTTCTTTTTATATGGACACTCATAAGACTTGTTCCCATTCTTTCCACATGTGAAGCATGTTATTACTCCACCTCTTCCTCTTCCTCTACCTCTGGTACGAGGAAAAGTATTATTATCAGCATACTCTCCTCTCTATTTGGTATGCTGCCCTCTCTGCTCAACATATTGCCCTCGCTGTGAGGTTCAACCTCTTTTAGTTCGGGTCTGAGGTCTCTTCCAGTCCTCCTTGGGCTTCTGGTTTTTATCCTGGGCAACTGACTTGCCTCTGGGCTGACTTCTACCTCGGCCTCTTTGACCCTGCTTTCGGCTCAACTTCTCTTCAGCTTTGAGAGCCAATTGATAAGCATCTTCCACCGTTCGGATGGTCAACATGCTCATCTCATCCTGAATGTCGTATCTTAGGCCATTCATGTATCTGGAAACCTTCTCATCATCGCTTTCTCAATGACCTTCCCTAATGTTCAGTTTGTAGAACTCTTCAATATATTCCTTTACTGACATCAACTTCAGTCTCAGGTTCTGCATCCTCCTTAATAGAGTGATTTGATAATCTCTGGGGATGAATTTCTCTTTCATATTTACAATCATTCTATCCTAGATTTTGATCTTCTGCTTGCCCTTGCAACATCTGTCAGCTTGTAGTTCATCCCACCACAATGCTGCATGTCCCTTTAATCTTGTGACAGCATGCTTGACCTTCTTGTCCTCTTTGACATCTTCATAGTCAAAGTATGTGTCCAGAGCTCTAATCCAGTATAGAAGCTCCTCTGCATCCAAGTTTCCCTCATAAAATGGAATGTCCATTTTCTCTTTTGCACCCATCCTTGCAATAGCTTTAATCAAGAATTCGATTGTTGCATCCTTGGATTCAACTTCCTCTTCATGTTCTACTTCAATTTCACTTTCGGAATCACTGAGATCCCCAGCACTGACTGTATGTCTCTGTGTTGTCTCCATGTCTTCGAGTCTAGCTCGTAGATCACACATCTCTTTTTCCACGGTTGGATTAGTCATCTGCCTACCTCTTCTTCTTGGCATTTCCCTATCCTCTGGATCGGGTGACTGTCTATATCTTCTCCTCGACGGCATGGTGAATCTTCCTTTTCTCTGCTACAGAAAGAAAAGAAACCTTTCTGTGCTCTGATACCAAACCTGATGCTATGCTCCCCTCCACAACCAGCAGGTCGGAAGGTCTACATCAACAAGATCTTTCTTCCTTCACTAACCCAAAGAGATTTCACAATGGCTCTTCTATTTCCCTTTCGGGAAATCTGCACCCACAACTGACTTTCATGAAATTCCCCCTTTTTCTTCGGGAGGTTGGACTTCGCACACCTGTGAATCCGTTGGACGAGTGAATTTCCCTTCAACCTCTGAACCCCGAAAATAGTCAACACTGACCTTTCTTCTTTCTCCTTTGAACTCCTCCCTATCGCAGTTTTGGCGGTCGTGATGTTGAGAAACTTGTTTCCTCGACTCCCGAATCTCGATTTGTCGAGAAGCCGATGCACTCGCAAGGTTGACCTTTCAACGGCCTTCCACTCCGTCGGGACTTCGGACTTCACGATATTGGGAATCCTCATGCAATGTGTTCGGAACTCCGACCCACGAAACTCCAAAATGATCAACGTAGTTGACTCCGTGTCGGCAGTGCGCCACCTGTCTGCCTCGCTGACTCCTATGGAACACACATACATTTCTCCACCTCTCACAGCTTCATGCTTCGTGATCCAAAGTACTCAACCTTTGGCCTTCTACCTTGCGATCCCCAAATTCATGAGATCTATGGATCTCTGCCACCTGTCCTTATGAGTGGAAAACTCTGATCTAGTCTCCACTTCGTTGCTTCATGAACCTTGATACCAAGTCTTCGCCTCTTCCACTCATGAATTCCCGATAGGCGATTTCACGAGTGATCCAATGACTCCTGTAACTTGGATCCATGGTTCTACCCCTCCTGATCTTAGAACCTTTTGTTACACTCTCGGTAACTTCCCCGCTGCTCTACGAGATCTAGCAGCTCAAGGGACTTCGCGAATTCTCCCCGGAGAATTCCAACCGTCTGCTTCCTTCCTGACGATTTCTGCGAAATGAACCAAGTATTCCTCCGTGAAAACTTGTCCACCCGCACACAAACTTGCAATGCCTGCTAAACACTTCATGGCATAAGCTTCCTGTGCTTCTCTTTGGTGATTACTCGAAGGTCCTATACCTCTTAAGCTTTCTCTCAGCTTTGAGTCTTAAAGAAGACTCTTGCATGCACTCCTTGCAGCAACTTTCAAACACTTCAAGTGTTTAATTCCTTTCGACTCTGCGCACACCTGCAGCAACAGTCTCTCAATGCTTTTCTTAGATTAGCAACTCTGAGACTTTGTTCAGCCTGCACACTCCTTGCATGTCTCCTGTAACCAATTGCACTTCTGTGTGAATGAGAACAAAAGATAAACTAGTTGAGCCTTCAGAGACGCAACCCTAAATTCTTGTCGATGCACTCCTTGCGGACAACTTCTACTGCACTCCTTGTAGGAACTCTTGCTCAGATAGAGAAACTATTGAAACTCATTCCTACTTCCTCTTAGACTTCAAACTCAAAACATGAAATCACGTACACATCATATCAAGCAAACGTGTAACAGGAAGTAAATGTCTATGAGCATAACATTCAACATCAATACACAAAGAACAAACACGACGCCATGAATTTGAATCAAAACTCTTTTTATTAATTCAAATATATGTACATGGGTGTTTTTACATAGCTCTCTGCTTCTCTTCTATGCTCTTCACAACTCTGATTTTCATTATGTTACAATACACAAGGAGGGTGTCTATATCCCGTTTCCTTCTTGCGCTCTCATGCTGTCCAATCTACGAATTAATTCCTATCTACTCTCATTAACTATTATAAATGCCTTCTATCTACTAAGGACGATAGTGAATCGCTCAAGTTCCGTTACATTATACAAGTGTGCCTTCATTTAATTGTTTCATTTCATTTATGGTTGGCGCATTTACCTTAAGAGGATTTAAAAATTTGCGCTGGGCTTGTCCAACTATCCTATGTCTCCATGCTGGCTTGCTTAAGATGCTCCTGCATCATACTCCCTCCCTTGAAAATTTTCATGGGCTCCTATCCATGAGCTCGCGCATGGTCTTTCCATGCCTTTGGATCTCCGCCTCATTCTCCCAGCTGGCATACTCAACTAGATGGCCTCTCCACTTGACCAAATACTCGAAGTATTTCTTTCTTCTGGTCTTCTTACCATTTCTTTTATCCAGTATGCACTCCATCTGCGGCTTTTATGCAACTGGCATCTGCTTTGTCCACTGAATTAACAGCTGTTCATTTTCTGTTTCGGCTTCCTCACCTTTATATGGGTACAAATCTGAGACATTGAATATCGGAGAGATTCCGATCCCATCGGGTAATTCAATCTCGTACGCATTTGTCCCAAATTTCTTCAAGACCTTGCATGGTCCGATTTTCTTCATCTTCAATTTATTATATGTTCCTCTCATGAACCTTTCCTTCCTCAAATGTGCGAGAATCAAATCACCAACTTCAAACTAAAGTTGTCTTCTATGTTGATTTGCTCTCCGCTTATACTCTTGGTTTGAGTTCTGCAATCGCTCCTTCACCTGGCTATGAAGTTCCTTCATTGCCTCTACGAAATCTTCTGCACTAGCGCTCTTAGTCGTAGTCTGTTCTGAATCTCTCAGCTCAGAAATTCCTCTCAGCTGCATGCCATAAACAATATGAAATGTACTCTTCCCTGTGCTTCTGTTTACTGAGTCGTTATAAGCAAATTCTGCCTGTGGTGATATATTGTCCCACTGGCTGTGGTGTTCTGTCACCAAGCTTCTCAGTAAGTATCCCATACTTATGTTTACCACTTCTGTCTGTCCATCCGTCTGAGGATGATAAGTTGAACTAAATGACAAGTTAGTTCCCAGCTTCTTCCATAAGGTCCTCTAGAAATGTCCTATGAATTTCGTATCTCTATCCGAAACTATGCTTCTTGGTAAGCCGTGAAGTCGAATGACTTCTTTGAAAAACATGTTCGCAATGTGCGTTGCATCACTGGTCTTCTAACATGGAATGAAGTGTGCCATCTTGGAAAATCTATCCACCACCACAAAGATTGAATCAAAACCTCTTTGTGTTCTTGGCAACCCCAATAAAAAATCCATGCTAACTGCATCCCACGACTTCTTAGGTATGGGAAATGGTTGATAAAACCCTTCATTCTATCTCCTTCCCTTCGAATGATGGAAAATTTTGCATCTCTCCACAAATCTCTTAATGTCTGCTTGCATTCCTGGCCAAAAATATGACTCATTCAGCTTTGCGAACGTCTTATCATGACCAAAGTGTCCTGCCAATCCTCCGCTATGTTTTTCCTTCAACAAATTCTCCCTCATGGAGCATTTTGGAATACACAGTTAATTACCTTTAAACAATAATCCTTCTTGGATCATCTATTGTACCCATTGGCTTCTATCTCTGAAAATTGGATTCTCATCTACTTCATACGCCTCCTTAAAATCTGGATCATCTGCGTACATGTCCCCAAGATCATCAAAACCCAATGTTTTGACTTTGAATTCCAGCAACAGCAAACACTTCCTGCTCAAAGCATCAACAACTTTGTTAGAAGTACCAGAAATATGTTTAATCACAAAAGTGAAATTTTGGACATATTCTACCCATTTTACATGTTTATGATTCAACTTCTCCTGTTGATTCACAAACTGTAGTGCATGATTGTCACTGTATAAGACAAACTCCTTCGGAATCAAGTAATGCCTCCATTTTTTCAATGCCTGTATGATAGCATAAAACTCCTTGTCATAAGTGGAGTATTTCACTTTCACTTCATTCAGCTTCTCACTGAAGTATGCCACTGGTCTGTCTTCTTGACTCAAGACTGCCCCTATTGCAAACCCGCTTGCAACGCATTTCACCTGAAATGTCTTTTGGAAATCCGACAACACCATACTTGGTTGTTCCGTGATCTTCCTCTTCAACAGATTAAAACTCTTTTCAGCTTCTTCTGTCCAGTGAAAAGACTTGTGTCTTTTCTTCACTATGTCCATCATCGCCGCACTAATTCCACTGAAATTTCTGATGAATTTTCGGTAGAAATTATCCAATCCGTGAAAACTTCTCACCTTGAAGATATTCTTCGGTGATGGCCAATTCTTAATTACCTCCAACTTATCTGGATCCATCCTCAACTTATCTGCAGAAATAACAAACCCCAAATAAATGAGCTCTGACTTCATGAATGAGGACTTCTTCATGTTTATCAACAGCTTCTCCTGCTGTAATTTCCTCATCACTGTAGCTAAATGCTTCAGATGCTCGGCCAATGTTCTGCTGAAAATCAATATATCATCAAGATATACGATAACAAATTTTTCGATGAACTCCCTCAGGACTTCTTTCATCAATATCATAAAAGTACTCGATGCATTTGTTAAGCCAAATGGTATAAAAATCCATTCATACAACCCTTCATTGGTTTTGAATGATGTCTTCCATTCATCACCTTCTCTCATACGAATCTGATGATAACCTCTTTTCAAATCAATCTTTGAAAATAATTTTGCTCCACTCAAGCAATCCATCAGATCATCCATCCTCGGCAATGGAAATATGTATCTGATAGTTATCTTATTGATCACCCTCGAGTCAGTACACATCCTCCAGCCTCCATCTTTCTTCGGACTGAGTAACGTTGGAACAACACACGAACTCAAGCTTTCCCTGACCAAACCTTTGTCCAACAAATCCTGGACTTGTCTTTTGACCTCTTCATTCTCTTGCGGCGTCAATCTATACATGGCTTTGTTTGGAAAACTGGCTCCTGGTATGAGATCAATATGATGACTCACACTTCTGATCGGTGGCAACGAATGAGGTAGTTCGTCCACTACTATGTCAGCGAACTCTTCCAGCAATTCCTGAATCTCTTCTGGTAGATCATCTACTCTTGTGCTGGTCAAAATAATTCTAGTCTTCCTGACCACAATGAATTGTGGTTCTTCTTTCTTCTTAACCTCCGTAAGAAGTTCCTTCCCACTCATGAGAAGTACAGTGTTGCTTACTTCAGGTTTCACCTCTTTATCTTTGATTGGAAGCAACATGTGAGTTCTCCCATTCTTCTCTAGGGTGTAGGTGTTCATTCTCCCATCATGAATCACATTCCTGTCATATTTCCATGGTCTACCTAGCAATAGATGACAAACCTCCATGGAAATAACATTACAGAGTATCTTATCATTATATCCCCCTATCTTAAATTCAACTAAACATTGTTTAGTGATAGTTACCTGATGTCCCTTTTGTAGCCACGAGACTCTATATGGGCTTGGATGGTCAATCATCTCCAGCTCCAGCTTTTCTACCATCTCTGTAGAAACAAGATTATCTGTGCTACCACTGTCTACGATGACCTGACATACCCTGTCCTTGGTCTTGCAAGCTGTCCGGAAAAGTCTGTTTCTTTGGACTAAACTCCCCACCTCTTTCTCTGGTGTCAAAAGAGATTTTTGCATCATCAACGATCTTCCGCCTTCAACATCTTCTGCCTCAAAATCCCGCCTTTGTGCTTCAGCGATATGAGTCTCTCCTCCTTCTTTCTTTTTATCTGGGCACTCATAAGACTTGTTCCCTTTCTTTCCACATGTGAAGCATGTTATTACTCCACCTCTTCCTCTTCCTCTACCTCTGGTACGAGGAAAAGTATTATTATCAGCATACTCTCCTCTCTGTTTGGTATGCTGCCCTCTCTGTTCGACATATTGCCCTCGCTGTGAGGTTCCACCTCTTTTAGTTCAGGTCTGAGGTCTCTTCCAATCCTCCTTGGGCTTCTGGTTTTTATCCTGGGGAATTGACTTGCCTCTGGGCTAACTTCTACCTCGACCTCTTTGACCATGCTTTTAGCTCAGCTTCTCTTCAGCTTTGATAGCCAATTGATAAGCATCTTCCACCGTTCGGATGGTCAACATGCTCATCTCATCCTGGATGTCATATCTCAGGCCATTCATGTATTTGGCAACCTTCTCATCATCTCTTTCTCGATGACCTACCCTGATGTTCAGTTTGTAGAACTCTTCAGTATATTCCTTTATTGACATCATCTTCTGTCTCAGGTTCTGCATCCTCCTTAATAGAGTGATCTGATAATCTTTGGGGATGAATTTCTCTTTCATCTTCGCGATCATTCTATCCCATCTTTTGATCTTCTGCTTGCCCTTGCAGCGTCTGTCAGCTTGTAGTTCATCCCACCACAATGTTGCATGTCCCTTTAATCTTGTGACAGCATGTTTGACCTTCTTGTCCTCTTCGACATCTTCATAGTCAAAGTATGTGTCCAGAGCTCTAATCCAGTCTAGAAGCTCCTCTGCATCCAAGTTTCCCTCATAAACTGGAATGTCCATTTTCACTTTTGCACCCATCCTTGCAATAGCTTTAATCAAATGTTCATTTGTTGCATCCTTGGCTGCAACTTCCTCTTCATGTTCTACTTCAATTTCAGTTTCAGAATCAATGAGATCCCCAACAATGACTGTACATCTCTTTGTTATCTCCATGTCTTCAAGTCTAGCTCATAGATCACGCATCTCTTTTTCCATGGCTGGATCAGTCATTTGCCTACCTCTTCTTCTCGACATTTCCCTATTCTCTGGATTGGGTGACTGTCTATCTCTTCTCCTCGACGGCATGGTGAATCTTCCTCTTCCCTGCTACAGAAAGCAAAGAAACCTTTATGTGCTCTCATACCAAACCCGACGCCACACTCCCCTCCACAACCCGCAGGTCGGAAGGTCTGTGTCAATAGGATCTTTCTTCCTTCACTAGCCCGAAGAGCTTTCACAATGGCTCTTCTATTTCCCTTTCGGGAAATCTGCACCCACAACTAAATTTTGTGAAATTCCCCCTTTTTCTTCGGGAGGTCGGACTTCGCACACCTGCGAATTCGTTGGATGAGCGAATTTCCCTTCAACCTCCGAACCCCAAAAACAGTCAATGCTGACCTTTCTTCTTTCTCCTTTGAACTCCTCCCTATCGCAGTTTCGGCGGTTGCGATGTCGATCAGCTTGTTTCCTCAACTCCCAAATCCCAATTTTCCGAGATGCCAATGTGCTCGCAAGGTTGACCTTTCAACAGCCTTCCACTCTGTCGGGACTTCAGACTTCGCGATATTGCAAATCCTAATGCAATGTGTTCGTAACTCCGACCCATGAAACTCCGAAATGATCAACGTAGTTGACTCCATGTCGGTAGTGTGCCACCTGTCCACCTCGCTGACTCCTCAGGCCCACACATACATTTCTCCACCTCTCGTGGCTTTGCGCTTCACGATCCAAAGTACTCAACCTTTGGCCTTCTACCTCGCGATCCCCAAATTCATGAGACCTCTGGATCTCTGCCACCTGTCCTTATGTGTGGACAACTCTGATCCAGTCGCCACTTCCCTGCTTTGTGAACCTTGATACCAAGTCTTCACCTCTTCCACTCATGAATTCCCGATAGGCGATTTCACAAGTGATCCAACGACTCCTGTAACTTGGATACATGGTTCTACCCCTCCTGAGCTTAGAACCTTTCATTACACTCGCGGTAACTTCCCCATTGCTCTGCGAGATCTGGCGGCTCACGAGACTTCGTGAATTCTCCCCAGAGAATTCCAACCGTCCGCTTCCTTCCTGATGATTTTTGCGAAATGAACCAAGTATTCCTCCGTGAAAACTTGTCCACCCGCACGCAAACTTTCAACGCCTGCTAAACACTTCATGGCACAAGATTCCTGTGCTTCTCTTTGGCGATTACTCGAAGGTCCTATACCTCCTGAGATTTCTCTCAACTTTGAGTCTTAAAGAAGACTCTTGCACGCACTCCTTGCGGCAACTTTCAAACAATTCAAGTGTTGAATTCCTTTCGAATCTGCGCACACCTGCAGCAGCAGTCTCTCAATGCTTTGCTCAGATTCCCAACTCTGAGACTTTGTTCGGCCTGTGCACTCCTTGCAGGGCTCCTGTGCCCAAATGCACTTCTGTGTGAATGAGAACAAAAGCTAAACTATCTGAGCCTTCATAGACGCAACCCTGAATTCTTGTCGACGCACTCCTTGCGGACAACTTCTACTGCACTCCTTGCAGGAACTCTTGCTCAGATAGAGAAACTATTGAAACTCATTCCTACTTCCTCTCGGAATTCAAACTCAAAACATGAAATCACGTACACAGCATCTAAAGAAAACGTGTAACAGGAAGTAAATGTCTATGAGCATAACATTCAACATCAATACACAGAGAACAAACACGATGCCATGAATTTGAATAAAAGCTCCTTCTATTAATTCAAATATCTGTACATGGGTGTTTTTACACAACTCTCTGCTTCTCTTCTATGCTCTTCACAACTCTGATTTTCATTATGTTACAATACACAAGGAGGGTATCTATATCTTGTTTCCCTCTTGTGCTCTCAAGCTGTCTAATCTACGAATTAATTCCTATCTACTCTCATTAACTATTATAAATACCTTCTATCTACTAAGGACAAGAGCGAATCGCTCAAGGTCCGTTACATTATACAAGTGCACCTTCATTTAATTGTTTCATTTCATTTATGGTTGGCGCATTTACTTTAAAAGGATTTCAAAATTTGCGCTGGGCTTGTCCAGTTGTCCTATGTCTCCGCGCTGGCTCGCTTGAGATGCTCCTGCATCAAATGCTTTGTATTAAAGTTTCCTTTATTATAAGTGTTCATAATTATAAGATCATCATATAGGTATATTTATGTGTTTACTATTATATTCTTGTTCCAAAACACCTTTGAGTTGGTTCTAGGAATGATGGCATCATTCTATTACAGGTTTTCCTCATAGGAAGGACAACTAGGAGCTTGAATTGCGCAAAGACATAAACTCATTTTAATTGACTAATTACAGGTCAGATTAGTCACATTTTCTTTAGTCTGATTATTTATCAATGAAATAGGAACATTTTGAATTAGCTTTGACTTTTATCTATTCTTATTTCAATTGTGTTTTGTTAGTATGATTTAGTTCTTTAGATTGTAAACAGAAAACATAAAATGTATGTTCTTTATTTATCTACTTATTAAGCATGTTCAAAACATATATTTCGCAAGATATCTCGTAAACCTTGCAAATTGTATATACCCTATTCATAATCACATGTACATGTTCACGTTTATGTTTTAACACTTGTAGATTATTAAATTTATGTTCATAGTATCATAGCTTTTAGATTAGTTTCCTTTCTTTTGTTATTTTTAGGACTTGAGTTGGCCAACGGAGCCATTAAACCTGTCAGGTCATTTCACTCCAAACAACTTGGGTTATTTAGACAACCCTGGTCCGAATTTGACCTTCCAATTGATGGTGTGTCACTTACACTCGTCAACACATCCCTGAAGGACTCCCAGGTGTCCAGGACTATAAATAATGAGGGTTCCTCTATTTCCTTTTGCTCACAGAAAGTCTCCTACCAATATTTTACATGGGGAATGTCTTTGAGGAGTGAAAACATAATATTTTCTCTGTTCAAAAAGTTATGGACAAAAAAATACCCTTCTAGCAGATTCAACCATTTGTCTACAAAATATATGTCTATCTGACCTTCAAATATGGGAATACCAAATTTGATTTGTAACTTGAAGGTGGCGACACCCCCATTCGAGGAAGATGTGTCACTTGTTGGTATCCGCCTAATAATTTGCGCAAAACTATCCATCATTTTGTTTCTCTATTATGTGAGGGATTCCTCGAGCAACATTATGAAAGGATCTCCTGCCCATCGTCTTTATTTTCTTCCACCATGAGAGGTTTCTTGGGCGTGCAAGAGATTTTGTTCTCAAGAGAAAAAAGCTCGAGACCCAATTATTTGCGCCCTGACCTCGTCGAGGACATGCATTAAGAATGACAAGGAGAAGAACGCTTTGATACCACTTAGGTGCACGATACGATCTGGACTTTTGCGTACGATCTCCATTTTAGGTGCACGATAGCCTATTGGAAAGGTCTATATGAGGAATACACATGTTTTCATCATATTGTGATTCCATCAATATTTTGATTATGTTGATCCCTAAAATTGTTGTTTAGGGCCTCAAAACAACCCTGGAAGTCAGGGACCTGAAAACTAAGAAAAAATTACCAAACTAGAAAACTTCCAAAATGAGCCATTTGGAATAGGTGGGAGGTATCGAAATCCATCTAGATCAGTTTGTGGACCACTTCTGATGGTGGTCATTCTGCAATTTTCCTTGTGTGGATGACTGCCTCCTTCCCGAGAATGTAATGTCTCCACTGGCGACAGGCTTTCACAATGGAGTGCATTTATTTTTCGTAAGTACAGTACTTACAAACATCATCTAATAGTGTCTCATTATGATAGGCCATGGGGTGTTTGTGTTGAGTGATAACTACAGCCACAACATAATTTGAAGCATCTGTATCGATCTCAAAGGGATGTTGCAGGTCCAGTAATGAAAGTATTGGGGCTGAACACAAGCACTAATTTAAATCATCAAATGCTTTTTGTTGGGACAGGCCTCACACAAATGTTTCCTTACCACCACCATTGCTTACTTGGATGAGGGCCCATGCAATATGGGAGAATCCTAACATGAACCTGCGATAGAAATTGACAAGGCCTGAGAAGCTCTAAAGCTTAGTGAGTGTGGTTGGAGCTGGCCAGTCACGAATGACCTGGATCTTGGCTAGATCCACATGCACACCATGCAGATCCATGATGTAGCCTAGGTAATGGACCCTGTCCATGTCGAAGGAGAATTTTTCTAAGTTGGTATATAGCTTACGTTGTCGCAGGGTGTGCAAAACCTATTGAATGTGCTACAAGTGTTTTTCCCAAGTCTTGTTGTAGATGAGGATGTCATCTAGATACACCACTACAAAAGTATTGTTGAAAGGTCACAAGATATCATCCATTATCCTCATGAAATTTGTTGGAGCATTTGTCAAACCAAAAGGCATGACCAACCATTCGAAAATACCTTCTTTTGACTTGAAGGCGGTCTTGCATACATCTGTCTCTTCTATGAGAACCTGGTGGTAGCCAGATTTCAGATCAATCTTACTGAAGTATTTTTCCCCCTTGATCTGATCAAGGAGATCGTCGATTCTGGGAATTTGGTACCAGTTTATGACTGTGATTTTTGTTTAGGTCCCGATAATCAATGCATAGTATCTAGGTCACTTCTTTCTTCTGCACCAGCACGATTGGGCTCCCACAGGGTGATGATATGGGAAAGATGTGCCCCTTGTCGAGAAGTTCTTGGATCTGTCACTTGATATCCTCATTCTCTAACAGAGAGCAATGATATACTGACCCATTGGGTTACGGTGCATCAAGAGTTAGATCAATGGTATGCCTTACCTCATAGTGCAGAGGTACCCTGGTAGGTGAGGAGAAGATATATTTGTATTCTTCCACGACCTTGTCCACTTGCTACTACTATGTGGAGAGGTTGGCTACGGAGGCCTTGGATGTGGCTACAATCTTTCGCTCACTCTGAGAGAGAATCATGAAGAAGACAAACTTCTCGATCTGAGAGAAGACATGCCTGCATTACTTGGAAGAGATCAAGGAAATATCACTAGCTGGGATTGCCTCGGGTATCCTGTATAATTTCATGTTCAAAGTAATAATAACATTGTGAGGCCTAGACTCATATAAAATATGACGTTTTCATAACTAAGTTTGGCCCAAAAGAACATTACAAACTTCAAGAGGAGAAACATCACACAATACCTCATCTTTGAAGGGATTGATGTCGTACGACAGAAAACACTATTCGTTGACGCAAAGATCGCCTCCTTGACAGATCCCTCCAATGGTGTTGGTTTGCAGGTGTGGATTTGTCGGTAGGGATAGCCACTTGATGACCTCTTGTGAGATGAGGTTCTTCTAGCTATCACTATCAACGATAAAGTGCAGTAGGGTGCCTTTTACCCACATATGTGAATGAAAGAGACGCTCACCTTCTTCTGGCTCGTCTGGTTCACCAGGCTGGACATTGGTGGTAGCAACAATATGTTGGGTTCCACATCAATGATCTGTCTCCCCCTTTCTGGTTCTAACTCAAATTCGAAACCTGCATCTGATTCAAAGGGTTTCCCCTCATCCATAAATGATTGCTTGGAGTGGCAATCAACACTGTTATGCTAGGGACTCTTATGGAAGTCGCACCAAGTCTTCCTGGTATCTTTCTTTGTCTTTCTGGTGTCCTTATTTTCTTGTGGCCTAGACTGGTTGTCTTGAGGCTATTCGTATTTGATTTGTCCTTTGTTATGTGGGTTGGCACTTACCTTTATTTTCTTATGATGTGAGGGGTTCCCAGGCCCAAATTGCCACGTCTTTTGTTTAAGCTTTTGCTCAATTTTGATGGCATATCGATAGGCCACACCCAAGGATGAGATGTCCAAAAAATCCATTTCAGCCTAGATGTATCTGTGCATACCACCACGATACTTGAGCACCATATGTCACTTAGAATCTTTGATACCCAGCTTGATGCACAAGGTATGGAATATATTTGTGAACTCGGGCACTGCTTTTTCTCTTTCGTGTTGTAGTGTGGTCCATTTTGTATATAGGTCATCATAACTTCCGACACGATAGTATTTTTCCTTAATATCATCCCTGAAGGACTCCCAGGTGATCGTGACTATAAATAATGAGGGTTCCTCTATTTCCTTTTTCTCACAGAAAGTCTCCCACCAATCTTTGACATGGGGAATAGATTTGAGGAGCACAAATGTAATCTTTGCTCTGTTCGAAAAGTTATGGATAGAAAAATACCCTTCTAGCAGATTCAACCATTTGTATACAACATCTATGTATATATGACCTTCAAATATGGTAATATCAAAGTTTATTTGTACCTTGAAGGTGCCGACACCCCCATTCAAGGAAGATGCATCGCTTTTTGGTATCCGTTGAAGGATTTGTGCAAAACTATCCATCATTTCGTTCCTTTGTTGCGTGAGGGCTTCCTTGAGAAACATTTTGAAAGGATCTCCTATCCCATCGTATTTATTTTCTCCTGCCATGAGAGGTTTCTTGGGATTGAAAGAGATTTTTTTCTGAAGAGAAAAAAGCTCGAGACCCAATTCTTTGTAACCTGACCTCGTCGAGGACATGCATTAAGAACAACAAGGAGAAAACCGCTCTAATACCACTGATCCATATTTTATGAGAAGAATGAAAATGAATAAAGATTATTATTATTATTAACACAGAGACAGAAGAATAGCAAAGATACAGTAAAACTAGTTTCTGTTCAATAAGAAAATGTGATGAAACTATAAAATGCAGTGGAAAACAAGCTTGCTAGAATGGTGGCAGCTTATCTCTGAGAAGAGATGTGACAGCTATGCTTATTTGCAAGAAGATGGTTACAATGAGGCTCTCCAAGCCTTTTTTACAATAAAAATGAATTCCAAAACCCTAGACATCCAAAAACCTAACCCTAGGAGATGAAGTTCCAAAATTCATGTGGGCCCCATTGGGGTAAGCTAGTACATCAACTTCCTGGGGTCGTAACTTTTGCATACGATCTTCGTTTTAGGCATACGATATCTCGTTGGAAATTTATATTCGAGGACTACACTTTTTTTTAGTATATTGTGACTCCATCAATAGGTTCATTGTTTCGAGCCATAAAAATGTTGTTTAGGGCCTAAAAACGGCCCCGGAAGTCAAGGGCCCAAAAACTAGGAAAAAATTGCCAAACTGGAAAACTGCCAAAATGAGCCATTTGGAATAGGTTGGAGGCCACTGAAATCTAGATAGATCAGTGTGTCACATAAATATCCTAAAATGGGTTGGGAATGATATCCAACAAAACAATCCATACACATTTGTTGCAAGGTGCTTAGGGAGCACGAGTACATGACATAATACCATAATATATGCGATCACTTCTTAGTACCTTTGTATGAATTCATTTTCCACACACCAACCCCATGCGTGATGGATAAAGTGTTAGGAATAATAAAAAATATTGGGTACTAGTACCTAATGGAACATGGGATTTACATCAAGATATACGGGGCTACCAAATATCTCCATCTACTCCCAAGGTTCATCCCCGACAAATTGGTACTTCAATAGGTTTCCTATAAAATGTTAATCCACAAAGTTGGGGAGGCTATTTACCGCAAAAAATATCCATCTAGCCCCTGCTCCCATTATGGATCAAATCATACTCATTCGGTAATATCAAGAAAGATCAAGCTGAAGTGGATACATTGTTATTGTATCACTTCGAAGAGGAAATGTTTAGAAGAAATGACACAAAAGTGTGGTTGAGAAGTATTTCATCCATATCAAGCATACTTGGGAGTACACTTTGATGGTTTGGGAAAAATAAGAAGTGCACTCTGGAGTTTGGAATTATGATGAAATCATTACCAGAAGACATAGAAAACCCCTAGTGAGGATCACCAATGAGGATAAATCCCGTGAAGAAGCATGGAGAAAAGAGGAAGAACAGGAAGTGAAAAAATCAATGACATCTATGCATTCTAGGTCAGCCGAGGAGGAATAAAAAGTGGCATATAAGAAGAGGATAAAACAGGAAAAAGTTCAGAAAAGGAGGATGCAACAAAAAAGAAGAGGAAGACCGATGAGGCTAGGACTAAAGAAAAATATGACGCAGTAGTAGCAACAACTAAATAATAAGTATAAGTAAAGGAAGCTACCGAGAAGAAATCATAAGATAAATATGAACATAGAACAACAGTTGCAGAAGAAGAAGCAATAGCAGTAGAATAAAGAGTAGCATAAGAAGTTGTAGCTAAGGTAGTCAAGGAAGAGAAGCAAAAAGAGGATGAAGAGGCTTAGAAGAATGATGCCTCACCAATGGAAACTGACCTTCCAGAGTCATCAACGAAAGTCCCTAGTGGTCAACCTCAATTTAGTGGGATCGAATTAGGACTTTTCACTCTATATAAATCGAGCAAAGTGTCGAACTTGAAAATTTTTAGGAATGATAAAGCCACTTGACACATCATGCAACAAAAAGGAAAAATGTTCCCTGTCACAAGGGGGAACCCATTATTTGTCATCACAAAGAACACTATAACGGAGGATGCCAACCAATATCCACTCTTCATAGTATCTATCGACACTATCTTTACCACATCTGTAGACTACAACCTTAAGACATTGTATCACTAAAACCAAGAGAAAGATGTCTGGATCAAAGAACTAGAAAAACAACTCTGACAAGTGGGGATAGACAAAAGAATATTGCAAGAATTTAAAGCATGAACATAAAAAGATAGAATAGATATGGAGGAAGCCATCACAAATATGTACTCCCACCTGCACATCTTCCAGTAGTTGGTGACTGGCATAATGGAACAACATAGTCGTGTACAAGCCAAGAACACCCAAATAGTAACCATACAAAAGGGATTAGATAACATGGATAGGTGCATTGTCTAGAATCTCGATGCTCCAACTCAACTTCCTCACCCCTCAAAGATAGAAACAATGATTGATTATGCATCAGTTGATTGGTGTCAACAAGTTGAAAAACATCGCAAAAGGAAACAACTAGCTCGCTTGCAATTTGTACACAACTTTAACACAAAAATTCCACCTTCCTCCTATTGAAGAGATCGAAAAAATGTCACTATGGAATAACTCCTTGATAATATCAAACAAACAACAAATCATAGACGAGAGGTAACTAAGGCGACTACAAAGGAGAAAAATGAGCTAATGGAACAACACCTTGTTCATCCTGCCTAGGTCCACACTATGATATAGACATTCATGGCCACCTTAGTGAAGGACATGAGAGATCAATGACAACACAACCTCACATGAAGTAGCTCTTAAAGAACTCTCATATCACAGGGTCATATCACTCTCCAACTAGTTCAAGATTTGGACAACTTACATCAGGGACAAGAATGAATAATATGAAAGAGAAAATTCGAATTTTCTTATAATTGTATCATATTTTGTGTTTTTCTAACTATCCTTAGTTTCGTCCAAATTTTCACACATGTCAATAGCTAGTGGGGGGGAGCTAAAAGGTATTTTATAGCTCCTTATGGAAGTCAAGAAGATATTTTCAGTAGTTATCAAATTTGGTATAAATAAAGGAAGAAGCACATTTGCAAGGGCTCTTCAAGCATTGTATACATTCATGAAAATATTTTTGGAGAAAATACTATGTTAACTAATTTTGATAACCCCTCAGGGCCAATTTTGACAGAGAGAAGAACTTATGTAAATTGTTGTTTGTTTTGAACTATTTTCAGCAGATTGTCTATTGTTTACATGTGTTGTAAGAATATATTGTTGTTGTTGTCTATAGAATTTTATTAAGCAATCATTATCTTTATTACATCTTTGCTATTCTTTCTTATGTTTTTTCCTAAGAATACGAGTTGTTGATGTATGCGATAATGTGATTTAGACTATTTTGGTTATATATTTGTATGCAACTGTTGTCTAACTTTTCTTCTTCATAACAACTATCTAAGTAATGTCATTTGGAAAGTTTTGTTTCATTTCAACTACTCATTTGGTTACAATAGTTTTCTCCTAGCTAGGATATGATATATTAGATTTCATTTCTACAATTATATAGTATTCATCTACATCTGGATTCACAAACCATCTAATCATCCCCTTCATAACCAATAATGGTAGCCGGGCGAGAATGTAGATGGGTCTCCTAAACCAAATGGTGCATAGTCTAATTAGGACGGTGTATCGAGGAGTACCCCTTGTTGTTGAAGCGAATTTCTTCACCATCAACAAGTTTCTATATATATAATTCCTTATCAATGACCCCTTTGAAGAAATATATCTTCACATCCATATGATGAATCCTCCACCTCGTAACTAAAGAAATAGACATAATAGCTTGAATAGAAGAATACCTGGTGACTGGAGAAAATGTCTTCTTGTAGTCCAATCCCTCTTTCTGAGAGAGCCCTCTTGCCATAAATCTCACCTTGAACTTATTTATTTTACCATCTACATCATGTTGTATCTTGTAGAGCCACCTAGAGCTCACAAATGAATTCCCCTTCGGTCTCGACACTATGTCCAAAACATCATTCCTCATAATAGAGGTGTACTTGTCTAACATGGCATCTCACTATAATTGTTGATCTGTCGCTTCCTCAAAAATAGAAGGCTCAACATCAATGATGCCATTGATAAGATCCATATAGTTTATAAAATTTCTTAGAGGCCTTCTCTCTCTAACGCACTCCTAGGAGTTTCACCAACATTCATTAATGTCTGTAATATTCACCTAGGTCTCCTGACAAGACTAGATGGGGCTCACTCCTCCTCCCCCCCTGAAGTATGAGATTTTGACTATTTCTATTCCTTCATAGCCTTCTTCTCATCGTCCTTTTCCATTTTTAATGACTCCTGAGATCTCCTAGATGCCAAGTTATACTTGAACTTAACATCTCTACTCACAATTGTCTTCTGTCGCACTGGAATGAATATCTTGTAAGTCGTTTAGGTCTCACTATACCCCAAAAATATACCCTTCTATCTACAAGGCTATAGCTTCCCCCTCTTCTTCACAGGAACATGGATGTAGATTGGACAACCAAATATCCTCAAATTTTCTACCTCTAGCTTCATCATTGAGAATGCCTCCTCCAGACTCTCATCCCCCAATATCTTATGAGGACTCTTGTTCTACACATATACTGTCATTTTACATGCCTCTTCCAAAAGAAACATATGAAATTCTTGGTTATATATCATAGCCTGGGTAGAACCGATGATGGACCCTTTAGAGTAGCTGTCCCAACCTCTTGCACCATAGATCACATAGGTTTTCATTATCATGTACCAAATGCTAAACACGATTTCCCTACTACTTGTATAAATTTTCCTCTCTAACCCCAACGACCATTGCTATGTATGGGATAACCTTATCGAGAAATATGGGTACTTGACCTCTCTAAAAAGTAAAGAAAAAACCATTTTCCTCCATATTTGATACTGAGAGAAAATTCTTCTTCAGTATTGGTATGTAAAGCACATCCTCGACATCCAGTGGACCTCCTAACTCAATCTAGAACGTAACTATTCCCTCTCCCTTCACTGCATACATGGAATCATCACCAAACTCCACATGAACACTTGAATCCCTCTTTGTCATACTGCTAAATAGCTCCCGTAATTCTATCATATGATGAGATGCACCACTATCCAAGTACCAGACACTCCCAGTAGATGTGTTGGTAGAAAGGAAAAAAACTAGTGTGAAATGCTTCTCAAACTTCACTACAAACTCATCTAGTTGGGTCTCTGGTGATGTTTTTGTATACATATTTCATTTTTTCTTCTTATTATCTTGATATTAAGATGCATGATTTCCATTCTTATGACATGAGAAGCACTTGATTTTACTCAATTCCTTCTTCTTCCCTGGCTGTTATGATCTTCCATCACTATTACCCTTCTTGTTGGAAGTATTTCCTTTTCCCTTCTTTTTATTACTAACAAGAGCCAAGTTCTCATCACTACTTCCCTGCTTGTTGCTTTTAGACTCCTCCCGAGTCTCTTCCTATATTTAATCATCCCAAAGTCTCTGCTAATCAAAGAGATGTTCCTGGGCATAGACTCCCTGAAAAAAGGTTCCCAATACTTGGGAAGACCATTCAATGCCACATTCATGAGATATACATCATCCATTTTCTCCCCTATGGATGAAATAAAATCGCACACATGTGTGATCCTCATGAAATAACTAGTGACATTGTCATATCTAGACATCTGCACCAATATGAGTTTGTTTCTTAAGACCATCTTCCTATTCATGTTAGTGCCTTGGAATAAACCTACCAAGGAATCAAAAATATCTTTGGTCGTCTTCTTATCAAATAGGTAAGGAATTAGATGATCCTTTACTAAATCCAATATAACGCTCTCATCTTTGATCTCCTTCTTCTCGTGAGTATCCAAAGATGCTAGAACTATCGGTGGAACAAGTACTTTTTCCACAAACTCCCAAAGGTCATAATCCTTCAACGCCAAAGTAACTCTTTCTTTCCAATATAGGAAGTTGTATGCTCCATGAAATCTATCTTCAACTCTCACACTTACTGATGCCATCCCTTAGACCTGATAAAATGCCCCAGAAATAACTTGTTGCTGAAAACTACCCATGTACTGACCTGTACAACCTTGTATGTTATTTTCACCACTGAAACCCACAGATGTACACAACTTTCCTTACCGAAACCCATGTATGTATGCATTTGTGCTTACTACAACCCCTATATACATGTAACATAATTTTCTTTAAAAAAACCCATGTATGTACATGACTGTTACTTATCCAAATTCTGTACAAATTCGTATGACTACAAAACCCTAGTTCTACCTTAGTACTATTGTTTCCTGAAAATTCAACCATTCATTTCTGACTTCTGGTTATGGATATACTAAAATCTCTAGTAGATTTGATAGATCTGCTATGGACTTCTATGAAGAGGTATGATCCATATTGTATCATCATATAATTTTTCTAGAAAAAAAATTGAGGAATGAGCTCGCAAGGCCATTTTAGTGGTAGGTCCTAGTTTGAAAAATTGGGCTCGAAAATTTCTAGATCCATTTTGATGTATAAAATGGCATTTTTAATCAAAAAACTCCCTATATCTCCCTCGCGGTTCTCTACACATCAATAACTTTCCAATGGTGCAAGAATCACCTCAAATGGAGCTCGTATGTGAAAGTTATGCCTCTCACAAGTTGACCTACCTTGTTGACCACCATGGTATGGGTGGATGCCACATAATCCCCCATTTATCAAATGTGTGGGGATTAGCCACAAGTGTATTTTCAAGAATATTCTATAAGGTCTAAACCTTATCACTAATTGAGGGTTGAGTAATTCAAAACCCTAACCATAAATGACTACTAGGCCACTAGGATGAGAATGGGTTCCAGTATTTAGCATTGTACTTGCTCCATAGTTGAGAAAAACATCTAGTACTGTTATTTTGAGAGCATTACAAAGGAGGAGGAATATTTTGTAGCATCCTTTTAGGACACAGTGTCATAGGTAACTCCATAGCGAGTGCCCATTCCTTTGTATTTGCATTTTGATAACTGAAGCAAAAAGAGAAAAGCATAGACCTCACCATTGAGCTGGGTTTTCTCCCATATTTGGTTTCCTAGGATAAATATTGTGTTAATTTGTGTAGATGGTGTTTTCTATTTTCATATTTGAATTATTTTCTATAAAAATAGAGCAATAAGATAGAGATAATAAATATTCTATCTAAGGAAATAAACCCGCATAATAAAGATTTCATAATATTATAAGATCTATTGTGACGAACTATTCCAATGGAATATCCAAGGAAATTTAATGATAAAAAAACCTCACCAGTTCCTAGTGTTACCATATCGGGTATGTGGATGACTAGTGGATCTATTGGAATCACTTTAGGAAGAGGCAGGGGCTGAGTTTGCAAGAATACACCACTAAGTTCCAAAAGATGATGACCATGTTGGGTATCTCTCCCAAAAACCCAAATGCACTCCTCAAGTATCTGTGGGGTTTACATAGTCATTTGTGAAAGAAAGTGATGTTCTTCAAACCTAGTATGATTGATGAGGCCTTTATACAAGCACATTAACTAGAGAACATAAGCCATAAAAAATGACATTTGAGTGGTTCTAAAAAGAAATACCACCCAGATGATTTCAAGGAGGGGAATAAGAAGTGGAATGGAAAAGAAAATGAAAGGTTATACACATTAGTACAAGGATCCAAACAACCAATACAACCATTGCAATATTGATGGTCACATCGAAGATAAGTGTTGGAAGATATATCTAGAGTTGAATCTAAAGAACGATAAAAAGGATGTCGAGAAGAAGAACCTATTGGGTATGGGTTCAAGGAACCAAGTATAGAGAATTTAGGATGTGGATGAGAAGATTATCTACACCTGATCTATGAAACAATATCTCATATCATATTTGTGAATGGAGATAAAAATGTAGGCTCATTAGAGATGAAATTTTGTACCAAAAATTAGAATATTGGTTTGTTAAGTCATTACTACCACCCACTACCAAAGACAATGCTATGTCAGGGGTAGTTACCAAGGATAAAGCAATTATACATGCCCAACATTTAGATTTGATCTATTCCTAGTTTGGCACATCGTATTATATAATTCCTCACTCTCTAAGGTCATCAACGGATCCCATTAGGTTCAACCCGAGACCACATGTTGATGGTGTGGTTGGTTCCATTTCCAATGTTTCAGTTGGTCAATTAAGTGGATAGTTGAGTCAAATGTCCATCTCTACGAATCCACCTACTAGCGCACCAATAACCCAAAGTGATACATCCCCTATTCAAACATTCCAAGTTCATTTTCCAGTCCACATGACCAAAGAACTCTCAGCAACCCAGATAAACAAAAAGAAAAATTCTACTGTTGAATAAGGGACTACTCAAACCTAAAATGTCATGGAGGGAGGTAAAAATGGGAATAAGAAATGAAGTTTCCCTACGATATCTCTGGTGGAGACCATCTCACTCACCAATGTCCTTAGATGGATAAGATCTATTGGTTTTTGGCTTAACATGGATCTCCCTAGCAACCTAATGTGTTGACAAATCCTTTCCCACCCCAATAGAAAAAACAAATGGTTGCATCAAATAATGCACCTCCACAAGGGGGATAGCGGGTAACCCCCAAAAAGGGATAAATCCAATGAATGCAAGCACATACATGTGTGATTAGACAATCAATTTTCAAACTCAAGCTCAAAATTATGAGAATATTGTGACTAGTTCTTCGGGTAAGTATCCATCTTGCTCTCAACCTAGTCATGCTCTCTGGATTGAGAATCCATCATCCAATACAATGCTTCACCCACCTAATGGTGTTATTCATAGGTAAATGCATAATATCAGTGCACATGGGCTACCCATAATTATAGTATTGTGGATGATCTAGCTCAGGAACCATGTGCCATGTATTACCTGAAAGTCCTCTATAGATGCCTAATGCAATGGAAAGCACTATTGTTTTCAATAATTAGAGTTGACCCTGCATGCGTTGAACCTATAGATACTTGTTTAATTACCTTTGGCATCAACCAAAGTAGGCATAAGATTCCACATCAAATTTATTTCCAAATTCAAGTAGTTTTTGGTGGGATTGTTGGAACCTTTGGTTCTGATGGTTCATCCCACTTCTACTAGAGAAAATCAGTTAGACAATCGACCAATAGTTGGAGATAGTCGGTCGAGTGGTTGACCAAAATTTGATGATAGTCGATTGAGTAGTTGACTATCATGTCAATTGGATAGTCAACTAGCAGTCGAAGATAGTCGTTCAATGGATTGACCAACCAATAAATCGACTAAGGGTTGGAAAAATGGATGGTTAGGCAAACTTGGTTTGACTAGCTGATTAGCTAGTGTATATTTACCAGAAACTGTTCCAAAAATTGATGGTTATTTGTGGACAAGATCTTCCCAATTTCAAGGAATTTGGTTAGATATTCAGAATATGAATAAAGGAGCCCATTGGTCATTACACGACATGTGTGAATCAAAGTGGACATGTCTTACATGCATTCAATAATGCATTGTGATGTCCTGATCACAGTGCAGTGTGCTTAAGTATTGAAACAATGTCTTTATACACCACTGATCGTCTTGGAAGTTTATTTCTCTTCGTTTACTCTACAAATTATATTGTTGTTCCTCTTAGGGTTACCCTCAATCCCCAACATGGTATCAACGAGATTGGTTTAGACCTCGCTTGTTGTCCATAAATATTACTGAGTTGGATCTTATAATGATTGAAACTAGGATGTTAATTTGTCGACTATAACCTATGGATCGAGATCAAATTTGTTAGATATTAGAGATGCCTTCCAAGATTGATCCTTTTGATTTGAATGGACTCAATTGTGCTATTTGGCCATCAAATTTGGAGACTTTGCTAAAAGGAAAGGGACTTTATAGTTTTAGTTGTCCATTATTTAAACTTGGGCTGACTTTAGGAGTGTTGTGTTGTTCAATCTTATGCAAGGGGTTTTGTATGGCTTAAGCTTGCAGTAAGGGTGTTCTATTTCTCAATCCTCCTTTGGTTTATTCTATGTTATGCTAGTATATGTTTATGTAAGAATTATTCTGATTTAATAGATTACTATTTTTTATATATTCTTGTTTTTGTGGCTGGCAAAGTCTAACTTTCCCTCTATCTTTACCTTCATCAATGTATCCACATTTCGACTCAAGCAACAAGATTTTTAATGTCACACAACTCAAAAATAATGTAAATGTCAATTTCACTATATAGATGAATTCCTACCATTTTTTACAATGTATAACCCATATAAATGAGTCTTTAATCAAAAGGTGTATAACTACTTTCAAACTTTTGTGAATTATTCACAAAAGAACATGACTTCATTCTGAAATTTAAAC
>JASDQU010736407.1:234053-245437 GCA_032191745.1 Picea mariana | reverse complement strand
GCACTAAAGCCGTGCATGACGTTGTCGTAAACATACAATAACGCTCCCTCGATTTGTTTCTCCACTGTTCTTGTTGTTATGATAGACGAGACTATGGACTGATACCAATGCTCGTGAGAGTAAAACACAGTGGGCATTTCTGATTTATTCATGTGAACAATGTAAATCATCCCATTATCGTTCTCTGCTGCTGCCGCCACCGCTGATATGAAACATAGCATGAACTTTACGTGTACCTCTTTCATTATCAGCAATGAGAGGAATAACTGATACGTCTTGAATCTGCCCTGCCCTCGCCGAAATAGGAATCCACCAAATTTAAAAGCAAATAAGAGCACCAATACATTCAAGATTCATGAGTCGTTCTCTGTTGCTGCCACCACTGCTGAGCATGAAMTTTACGTGTACTGTTTTCATCATCAGCGATGAGAGGATCCGTGGATTTAAAGAGTCATGAATCCGYGGATWCATTCAAAAAGTCATGAATCCGTGAATACATTCAAACAGAATGCATCGGCCTGTTGTGACCGATTTCTATGATATCTAAACAACCCGTTCATAAAAGGATTTCGCGGAGCCAGCTATTAGCCGATCGATTTCTAAGATATCTGAATAGCTCGCCAGGTGTTTGTCGATTTCTAGGATAATTTAATGCAGCCGCATGTCATGATAAGTTCTGAACGTCACAAGTGACTTTGCGTGGTGAAGGGAAGTTGCAATCCAACAATGAAAAGACTCCCGTGTGCTATGAAGTTAGGTTGTAACCCTAAATCCAACTAACTTCTCGGAAAAAAAAAAAAATTAAAACGTTTTTTTTTTTTGTTTATAAGGATAGCAATTTTTCTAAATAGTTTTGTTCAAATTTTCATTAGAAATTTAGAAAATTTTAAATTTTAGTAATTGAGATTACATATTTTAGATGGTTTTTTAAAACCTTTTATATATTAAAAAACTATTTAAACAATGTAAAGTTCCAATTTCACTAACAATTTCATTTTTTATAATAATTAAGGAAAATAAAAAACCTAAAACTTTTAAACTATACCTTAAAATATAACCTTCGTACTTGAGTTTTTTTTATGTTTAGCACCTTGATTGTGATTGCTTTTAGAAGGCTTATTAAGGTTTACTCATTACAATCACATTATATCTCTTTAATTAGAGTTGTGTTCATAAATACACTTTAAACATGCTTAAGTAGTAAACTTTACCTATAAATAAAAGGCCAATGTCACATCCCTGCATTTGTCATTTGTAGTTGAAATTTTATTTTATTTTTGGTACCTTGCTTGTATGGTGGCATTGCTCTCCCTAAGTTACAAGGCTTGTTATGTTTTACTCATTGTAATCATATTATATTTTTTTACTTAAGGTATTGTTCATAAATAAACTTTAAGTTATCATTGTTATTAGATTTGCAACTAAGTTTTTCTAACAATTAGGAAGACATCCAACTATGGCTTTAAAGTATCGTGGCAATAATCAATACTTAGCAAATCATAAATTTGTAAGGAACAATGACCTTCAAAAAATAAAAAGACTACAACATAGAAATATGGGAAACACCTAAGGTGGATGTATTAACTTATTATTATGAAGAATGTTATAAGAATAAAACAAGGGAGTTCAACCACTCGTGTGCCTTGTTTTATAGAATTACAAATGATTTTAGGCATAATTGTCTATTGCCACAACACTTGCACAAACCAACTCCTAAAGCACTTGTGGGTTTAACTCCTACAGACCTTGTTCCTTGAACTATAATTGTCTTAGTTCAACACTACCATGATTTAAACACTTTCTACGTTGTCTAAGTCCTATATACACACTACCTAAGACTCAACTAGCATCTAAGTTGTTCAATATGCCAAAACCTAGACTTAGCACCTCATAACTCATTGTTCACTTGCTTAATCACTCCTCGATCAAATGCATTTGCACCTACCTACTTCCTTCTTTTATAATCAAAGGATGCCTTAGCCATTCTCCCTAATCCAAGCCAAGTGGACCCAAACGTACCATGCACTCAACCCAATGTGCAACCGACTCCTCAAAGTCTTCCAAGTCTTTGAATGTCCAACCCCTTTGCTTGATGTTCCAAATGAATCATGTTCCATTGCCCAAAGCATCCCAAGTATCACACACATGGAAAATGCAACCATCCAATTTGAAAAATGTCCAAAGCACTTCAGTTATCCCTTGTGTTTCATGTCATCCCAAGCCAATATCCATCCAACTTTGTGATGTGCTACCAAGATAAATAGGCACTTTGTAACATCCCCAACCCCCTATTGGGCAATGCCACACCAAAATTTTGACCTCTAATACTGATTTAATTAATGAAAATGCTCCGCAAATGCACAAAACTATGCAGAATAGTGTGTATAAAAATACAACATATACAAGAAGAACCCATGAAAGAAAGTGCATCAATAATAAATCAACACATGATTGGCCCTTATATGTGGTAAAAAATCACCAATTGCGTGCAGATCTTCCACGTTCCTCCCAGCCTTAGACCACACTGCTCATAACTCTCAGCAGTGGGTCACCCCCGAGCTGGGGATAAAATTCACTTGGACATAGGTATCCTAACCAAGATAAAGTCTCTCAGAAAGTAAAAAACATGAGAATTAGGTGCCAACTCTAGCAGAAAACCTACATTCCCCCATTCCCCACATGCTTGTCCCACTCCAAGATGTGTGCCCCTTCTTTGCTCAATAGTCCTTCAGCTGACCCAATTCCCTTCCAGTGCTTCAACAGCATGTCAGGAAGGAATTCTCATAGCCCTATAGTTGCAGCTTGACACCTTGGGAATCCACTTGCAGCAATTCTCTCACCTAGAGAGAATGCTCACAAGCCTGACAACCCACTTCTTCAAAATATCACGGGCCTGACAACCCACCTTTTCAGTTCGGTTCCAAAGAAGTCCTTTCTATAGGTACATGTACAAGTGATGGAAACATGAAATACAGATGACAAAAGTGTGGTGAGGTGAGAATGATGATGGAATGACAGGAAATGAACTAAGTCTCCCAAACCTATGTGCATGTTCCCAACTTGACACTTGTCATGTTGGGAACTACATGGGTTCCCCACATGGACCCACTACATGGTGTGATCTAGATGGATTTTGGTGCCCCCCCACCTATTCCAACTGGCTCAGTTTGGCAATTTTTTCCTAGTTTTCAGGTCACTGACTTTCGGAGCCGTTTTGAGGCCCTAAACAATGTTTTTAGGGCTCACCACAGTCAAACCATTTTCAAAGTTAGATTCTGAAGGAAACATGTGTAGTACTCGGATAGACCTTTCCAATGGTCTATCGTGCACCTAAAACAAAGATGGTATGCAAAAGTTACGACCCCGAGAAGTTGATGTACTAACTTTCCCCAATCGGGCCCACATGAATTTTGGCGCTTCATCTCCTAGGGTTAGGTTTTTGGATTTCTATGGTTTTGGAATTCCTGTTTATTGTAAAAAGGCCTTTAGAGCCTCATTGTAATGATATTCTTGCAAATGAGCACAGGCATCACATCTCTTCTCAGAGATAAGCTGTCACCATTCCAGCAAGCTTGTTTTCTGCTGCATTTTACAGTTTCAACTTATTTCCTTATTTAATAGAAACCAATTTTATTGTATATTTGTTATTATATGTTAAGCATATTTTAATAATAATTTGTATTCATTTCATTCTGCTCATAAAATCTGGATCAGTGGTATCATAGCGGTGAACCAAATGAGCCAAAAGAAGGCGAGCACCTTTTTCATTTATAGATGTGGGTGAAGGGTACCCCACTGCACTTCATCGTTTATAGTGGTATACAGAAGAACCTTATCTCAACAAAGCTCATCAAGCGGCTAGTCCTGTCGACAACGTCGCACCCGCAACCATACACCATTGGATGGCTCCACCAAGGAAGCAATCTCCACGTCAGCCAACAATGTCGCATGTCGTACGACATCAAACCCTTCAAAGACGATATATTGTGTGATTTTTCTCCTCTTGAAGTTTGTAATGTTATTTTGGGCCAACCATATTTATGGAAACATCATGTTGTATATGAGTCTAGGCCTCACAATGTTATTATTACTTTGAACAAGAAATTGCATAGGATACCTGAGCTAGTCCCACCTAGTTCTATTTCCTTGATCTCTGCCAAGAAATGTAGGAAGGTCATCTCTTAGACCGGGAAGTTTTTCTTCTTCTTGATTGACTCTCAGAATGAACGAAATATCGCAACCACATCCACGGCCTCCACGATCGACCTCTCCACATAGCATAAGAAAGTGGATAAGGTCATGAAAGAATACTTAGATATATTTTCCTCACCTACTAGGGTACCTCTGCACCGTCAGGTCAAGCATCCCATCGATTTGACCCCAAGTGCATCACTTCCCAATGGGCCAGTCTACCATCACTCTCTGTTAGAGAATGAGGAGATCAAGCGATAGATCCAAGAACTGGTCCACAAGGGGCACATCCATCCCAACTCATCTCCTTGTGGGAGCCTAATTGTGTTGGTACCACTAATAAATTTGGGTTAAATTATGACGACGCGTTCAACACAATTGCCACTTTATATTGTCAGGAGAACGACAAGCAACAAACCCCCTCAAACATCGTTTTTCCAACGCCATAGATATCATCTCTATTGCGACGTTTCATGCGGACACATGTCGTCTCGGATTTGACTGTCCAAACCCCATATAGTCATGTCATACTGACGTATGATAACATCTCTCACTCGAAGTTAAGATATATATCAACAACGTGTTTTCCATGGGAGCGATGTTACCATATGTCATAATACCGACGCATGGTAACATCCCTCAACCAACGTTAAGCTATATATCTTCGACGTATGTGCCATGGGAGCGACATTACCATACGTCGTAATTTTGACGTATGGTAACGTCCTTCAACAGACGTTAAGATATATATCTACGATATATGTTCCATGGGAGCGACGTCATAATACATCGGAATTACAACGTCATGTAGGTATTTAAAAAAAAAATGTCAATTTATTTTTCCTTTTTTGATATTTTTAAATTTTTCAACTAGAAAATGTTAATCTTTCATTTTAGCCTATTCATCTATAAAATATTTGGTAGATCCTGTAAGGTATATATATCTACTACTAAAGTGCATCTTTAGTACAATGTTTTGAGGTGTGGCACTCAAACTTGATGGTGAGATATTTTAAAGCACTTCCATATTTTGTGATATGGGGACCGTGGGTAACTAAAAATAAAATGATTTTTGAAGACAAGTCCTTGGAAGTTTCTATTGTGGTGCAAAAAATTCAAATCCTCTTTAAAGAATGTAGAAAAATCACAAAGAGACCATCTCACATAGTTATTAAGGACCCTACAATTAATCAATATCATGCATAGGGTTTCTTCGATGGGGCTTGTCAAGGAACCCTAAGTTCATGTTGAGCAGGTATCATCTTATATCTCAACCAACACCATTACTTCTTACTAAAATATGGAGTGAGAATATAAACAAATAACAAAGCTGAATCATGTGCCTATGGATTCTTCTTAGGTTTTCATTATCAAAATGTATAACAAACCTTCAAATACATGGTGAAAATAAATTGTTTATAGATTGGTGTAATAATCAATGCACAATCTCAAATCTTGTTCGTGCTCCTTTACTTGAAAGAATTGTAGAATCTATGTTGCATTTCCAACATATTTCTTTTAACCATGTGTATAGATAATTAATTATCAAGGTGGAATCATTATCAAAGGATGCTATAGCGTTGGAGGAAGGTTCCTTGGTCATACATGAACACTCCAAAAATTCTCTATTTTCAGTAGTACATCAGTTTGTAATCTGAATTTTGTGTATGTATGTTTAACTTAATGGTTAGCTTGTAAAGACATGTTTCCTTCGAGGTTTCTATTTTGATTCATTTTGAGTCTAAAGACTATAATGACCAAACAAGAACTACTAAAAAATAAGGGATCAGAACATAGAAACAAGGCTTATCAATGTATATTTTGATTTCTTGATGAAATAGCAAATATAAGTTTTTTTTCTTGGAAAAAAAAAATTACATATATATACTCCTAGAAAAATACTTAAACTATATACATGCTTCATTATCCAAACTCTTGAAAAAAAAAATCATTTGGACATCTTGATGTTTGAAATCAAAATTTTCAATGAAAAATGAAAATTTCTATAAATGTGTTTCAACAATAATAGTGTTATTTCCTTCAAAAATAGGTATATATGTATGACTTATCAACAAGGTCATGGGGATACCCTTCTATGGTAGTGAAACTTAGTGATGCACAATTCATTGGAACAAATAGTGATGAAACTAGGTATGATTGACTCAGAACAACACTCAGAAAAATAATTCTTAGAGAAGTAATTATTAAAGGCTCCTTAGAGAACTAGGAGATTTTGGAGAATTAGGACAAGCTTAAACAAAAGAAAAAGTAGTAAGAAATTTCTTACAAGAAACTATAAATCTAACCTAGTAGAGAAGCTCCTCAAGTTTATCCAAAGTTAGAGTATTGGCTTCATTAGTGTCCAATATCATAGTTTTCCTTACATGATCCAGAGGTACAAAAGTGGAGTCTCCATGTGAGAAATAAAAAAAAATCACATAAACCAATGCTCATCTTAGTAAATTTAGTTGTTCTACATATTATAAAGCCTAGCTAAGCTCCCTACCAAAAAGGCCAAAATGTTATCATCGGTAATTTTCCATCTTGCAAAGATAGATCATGGAGTCCAAATAATTATAGGAAATAAGCCATCAACACCTTGCTTACTTCCTCTCACTTCTAAGTTAGTGCATGTTAACCAAATGGTGGTATCCCTAAGTGATCTGAGGGATCAATTGCAAATCAACTAACTATTAGTAGTACCTTAAGATTGTTTCGGTGGAAGATCTAATTTTTGCAACCTCATCAGAACCCAAAAACTCATTCCCTTTTACCTAAGTTGTTCTCTAGTTTATGATGTTTATATTCAGTTTTGCACTAAATAGAGGATATGTTCTAACTATGTTATTCTAATTGAGATAGATAACCATACTACTTAGCTTCCATCTTGTACCAAAGGAGAAAAATTGTATCATTGCATAAAGGAGGATCGTTTGGAGGCGGAGAGATAGTGAGATTGCAATGAATCGTTTGGAGGCCCAAACATCATGAGATTGCAGTACACCCGAGTTGAAATGACTGTTTGAGGTGGAAATATGTGAGATTGCAGTGAACCCTTTGGAGTGTCAGATCAAATCAGATTATGATTAGGGTTATATTCTATATTTTCTTGGAAGGGGTGAAGATAAAAAAATGCGTTGCAAAGAGAACATCATTTGCATTCATTTCATTTGTGAGGGCCCCCCAATGGTACCCCTTTTCCCTAGGTGGTGACAACACGGGACTAAGGCACACATGCTAGCGACCAAGGTGAAACAAGGAAACAAACATAACTTCTTGAACTAGTGATCCATTATCCACAACTTCAACCAATGATCGTCATCCACATGCCTAGTATATTAAGCACAACACTTTGCATGAAAGAAGGACCAACATACCTCGAGGTGACACTTTCTTACCATCTCTCATACACTGAGTTGACATGATGTGATGATCTTGGGTGATCTAAATTATAAGAGGAAATCTGAGGGAGTATGTTGGGATTTTATTTGTGGACATGTTGATCATCATCATGGTTGGGATTACTATCTTCATTGCGAAACATGAGACATGGTCTCCTCTAATTACCCCTAGGCATGGGGGGGTAACATGAACAAAGGTCTCATTATAGTCAATGCCTTCTTGTTGAGAAAATCCTTTTGCAACCAAGCGAGCTTTATGACACTCAACAACAACTTCGGGGGTAAATTTGGTCTTATAGACCCATGGACATTTTACGATGTCCTTCCCTTGAGGACGAGTCACAAAATACCAAGTATGATTCTTCAAAAGATGATTCATCTCATCTTGCATAGCTTGTTTCCATTTAAGTTGTCCTTATGCATCTGAGTAAGAGATAGGATCACAAGTCTCAAGAAAATGCACGGAGCCATTAAAGAAGCACTAGCTTGTTGCTTGTGACTATGAGTTTGTCAACCTGAAGTGACATCACCAACATCAAGTCTAATAGCTTCAATCGTTTTAGCGACCCATCTAGGGAGGCAGGAAAAAGGTGAACTGTATCCTCTGTAGATAGGTTGTGGATTCTTTAGAGTATCCCATCATGATGCAAGCATGATTCTTTGCGTCTAATTTCTTCTTGCAATCATTTGGAATATGAGCCCAAGAAACATAGCCATAGACTCTAAGGTGACTTACCGAGGGATTTTTCCCACACCATCTCTCGACTAGAGTCATAGAACTGACAGCTCCAGTCGAAATATGATTCAAGAGATAGTTGGTGTAGTAAGCATCTTCAGTGAAAAAACAAGTCGACATATCTTTCTGACTCGATTCAATACTCATCCTCATATGATCACAAGTCTGGTAAGTGGAGGTGTATGTACCATGTATGATAAATTTACGCCTTTTAGAAGGAAAATACTCAAAATTCGATGGTAATTGTAACAAGTGACAAGACCCGCGGGGAAGCTGGTCTGGCTCCACGATGAATCAAGACTCGTGATATAAGAAAAATAAATCCTAAGGCCAACTAGTAATCAAAGAGCACACCAAAGTAAAATAAACAAAAGGCCAATATGCACACAAACAGGATAAAGTGGTTGAAAGGGGCCTCCCTCTCTAAAGTAGGTATGCCTCGCCCAAGAGGGGCCTGAGACTCCTCTGCTAAAGATCGGAGATAGCAAAATCAGTTATAAGGGACCTCGTGGGCTTAAGAACTAGTCGGTCAAATCCCCCCGGAGAGGTAATCCTCCATAAAGGCTTTGTGTTGTCAGACCCTTATCTGACCCAGGGTACCTGCAGAATAACTCCTGTAAGTAACCTATGTGGTACCTAAGTCAAGCAACTAAGCAACCATGATATAACTGATGCACAGGCGAATAATCGTAAGTTAGATCCACCGTATGGGCAGGGTAACAAAGCTCAAAACCTTGAAAGTAGTGCCTTTCAGAGAGGTAAATGTACTAGCAAGATCCCCATAAATATATCTGATGCTAAGAAGGTATCGGGGGGATATCCCTTCAACCAACCTCACGCGACCTCGTGCTTAACTCAGGTGTAAGCGAAGCCTCTTGATATTACCGATTATATAATGGATTTTTCCACTCCCTTAGTCAGACACATATATTGATTTAATAGCCTTGGAGAAGTTTACTCACAGAATCATATTCCAAGGCTCTAAATCCTAAGCTAGTTTGTGCACCCTAGAAAATAAAATCATTACTATTAAATTTTAAATTATAAGTGTTACTTTTAGTGGCCTTGTTTACTCAAAAAGGTGTGTTCGTGAAACTGATGATGCACAGATGAAAAGCCTTGGACGGGATGGCCAGATGACTTTCCTAGTGGTTGTCCACTGATCTGAGTATAAATAGATCAGCTTAAGATTTTGTTAAGGTTGATGGTTGAGCAAAGCTCCCTATTTTGTAATAGTTTGATAGCAGAGTTGTTCTCTGGTTATGTATGAGACCTGAGACTTTTTCATTAATATAAGTCAATTTCTTTCGTTATCTTGTTTCCTCTTGTGCTGAAATACTCGTGCATGGATGATCAAGACGAGATGTTGTGGTTGTATTGTAATGGAGGTTTGATTATAATGATGCCATGATATGTTTCGGTATTTTAAACTTAATTTCAAGAGTGTTCTTGTGCCTGAGTTTCTCTTCACCAAGCTGCTTGAAGGTCGGATGCTTATGGCAGACTTGACCACTTCCCTCACTAAGTCTTCCTTCTTCTCACCTTTAGCCTTAAACCACCGACTAAAGTTAATGAGAACCTCGTTTTCTTATGCATTGCTAGCCCAATTTTATGTGTTAAAACATTCTTATGCTAAGCTTTGTCCATTTGACCTCCAATCATAAACCTTCCTCCACAAACCATTTTGATGGGTGTTGGGCTTATCCTCCTGCAATCTGAGGGTGACTCTCAGTGCTAATAGGTTCCATTCTATGTTATTGTATTTTGTTCGATAACATAGAAGAACAATTAGGAGTGGGAAAATTAGAGAGCATAACAATGGGGGTTGATGTTTTGTAGCAACCTAATAGGTCGCACGTCTCAAGTGACTCCATAGAGAGTGTCTTCTCCTTTATACTTGCATTATTTCCATACCAAAGAAAAGAGAGTAGAGCAGTCTCACCTTGTAGTTGGGTTTTCTCCCGTAAGGGTTTCTACGAGAAAATATTTGTGTCATTTTGTGGATGGTGTGTGATTGAATTTTACTATATTATCTATTTTCCAAGCTTTATCTATTTCATGCATAAGCAAATAATTAGTGAGTAAAGATTTTGGAATCAAAAGGAATTTAACTTTAATAGTGTGTATATTTTATTTTTATTTATCACATATGTTGTGATGAACTCTTCAAGTGGAATATCCATGACACTTTACATATCAATCCTTAATTTGATTATAAATTCACCACAAAGTAAAGAGAAAAAGAAGTGAGAAAAAAAAATAAAACACTATAAACATTGAGAAAAAAAGTGAACAAAATTACTATATACAACTATAAAATATGTATATAGTTGTAAGACATCTAGATTGGCACAATCCTTTCACACTTAAAGTAAAAGCTATAAAAGAAAAATGGGAGCATTGCTACATACATGTTAGAACTCAATCAATTTAGGGAGGATTTACAACAATATAAATCTATCTGATTTGTAACATTGCAAATCTTTCCTCAAATTTTTTTCATTTTAAAAAAATGGTTAAGTTTTTACAAACTATAATGTAATCCCTTCCCCCGAACAGTTATTACATAAACATATACTAGCACACAATAGAATAAACACGAGGCTTGAGCAATAATACACGCTTCCCCCAAGCTGAGCAATAGAACCCCTAGCATAAGCTCTAAAACTTTGAAGCTTCACCCATACAACATATACCAGCACAACATAGAATAAACCCGAGGTTTGAGCTTGCACCATGTAAAACCCCTTCAATAAGCTTGAACGGCACAGCACTCCTACAGTGAGCCCAGGGTGGAAGAATGCAGAACTAAAACTATGAATCTTAACTCATACAAATTGGCTGCTATCATCTTGAAATCATTTTGAACGGGAGAGTAATGTTCTTTTCACAGAATGTAGCCACAAGCGGACTTGTCACCACATGGCCCCTTCCGTCGACCCAACTTAAGTACCCAAACGTCACGCATCCTCCACCGACTGCACTCTGAGTCTGATTCCGTCCATCCAGTGCTTTCAAGGTGAGAGAAAATCCCAACTTTTCATTCCTCTCTTTGA
>JASDQU010736407.1:181318-212801 GCA_032191745.1 Picea mariana | reverse complement strand
TATATTTTTGAACTTTGTGTTTAAATTTCAGAATGAAGTCATGTTCTTTTGTGAATAATTCACAAAAGTTTGAAAGTAGTTATACACCTTTTGATTAAAGACTCATTTATATGGTTTATACATTGTAAAAAATGGTAGGAATTCATCTATATAGTGAAATTGACATTTACATTATTTTTGAGTTGTGTGACATTAAAAATCTTGTTGCTTGAGTCGAAATGTGGATACATTGATGAAGGTAAAGATAGAGGGAAAGTTAGACTCTGCCAACCACAAAAACAAGGATATATAAAAAATAGTAATCTATTAAATCAGAATAATTCTTACATAAACGTATACTAGCATAACATAGAATAAACCAAAGGAGGATTGAGAAATAGAACACCCTTACCGCGAGCTTAAGCCATATAAAACCCCTTGCACAAGATTGAACAACACAACACTCCTAAAGTCAGCCCAAGTTTAAATAATGGACAACTAAAACTATAAAGTCCCTTGCCTTTTAGCAAAGTCTCCAAATTTGGTGGCCATATAGCACAATTGAGTCCATTCAAATCAAAAGGATCAATCTTGGAAGACATCTCTAATATCAAACAAATTTGATCTCGATCCATAGGTTATAGTCGACAAATCAACATCCTAGTTTCAATCATTATAAGATCCAACCCAGTAATATTTATGAACAACAAGCGAGGTCTAAACCAATCTCTATGATACCATGTTGGGGATTGAGGGTAACCCTAAGAGGAACAACAATATAATTTGTAGAGTAAACGAAGAGAAATAAACTTCCAAGACAATCAGTGGTGTATAAAGACATTGTTTCAATACTTAAGCACAATGCACTATGATTAGAACATCACAATGCATTATTGAATGCATGTAAGACATGTCCACTTTGATTCACACATGTCGTATAATGACCCATGGGATCTTTTATTCATATTCTGAATATCTAACCAAATTCCTTGAAATTGGGAAGATCTTGTCCACAAATAACTGTCAATTTTTGGAACAGTTTCTGGTAAATATACACTAGCTAATCGACTAGTCAAACCAAGTTTGTCTAACCATCCATTTTTCCAACCCTTAGTCGATTTATTGGTTGGTCAATCTATTGAATGACTATCTTCGACTGCTAGTTGACTATCTGACTGACATGATGGTCAACTACTCGATCCACTATCGTCGAATTTTGGCAACCACCCGACCGACTATCTCCAACTATTGGTCGATCGTCTAACTAATTTTCTCCAGTAGAAATGGGATGAACCATAAGAACCAAAGGTTCCAACAATCCCACCAAAAACTACTTGAATTTGGAAAGAAATTTGATGTGGAATCGTATGCCTACTTTGGTTGATGCCAAAGGTAATTAAACAAGTATCTACAGGTTCAACGCTATGCAGGGTCAAATCTAATTATTGAAAACAATAGTGCTTTCCATTGCATTGGGCATCTTTAGAGGACTTTGAGGTAATACATGGCACATGGTTCCTGAGCTAGATCATCCACAATACTATAATATGGGTAGCCCATGTGCATTGATATTATGCATTTACCTATGAATAACACCATTAGGTGGGTGAAGCATTGTATTGGATGATGGATTCTCAATCTAGAGAGCATGACTAGGTTGAGAGCAAGATGTATACTTACCCGAAGAACTAGCCACAATATTCTCATAATTTTGAGCTTGAGTTTGAAAATTGATTGTCTAATCACACATGTATGTGCTTGCATTCATTGGATTTACCCCTTTTTGGGGGTTACCTACTATCCCCCTTGTGGAGGTGCATTATTTGTTGCAACCTTTTGTTTTTTCTATTGGGGTGGGAAAGGATTTGTCAACACATTAGGTTGCTAGGGAGATCCATGTTAAGCCAAAAACCAATAAATCTTATCCATCTAAGGACACTGGTGAGTGAGATGGTCTCCACTAGAGATATCGTAGGGAAATTTCATTTCTTATTCCCATTTTTACCTCCCTCCATGACATTTTAGGTTTGAGTAGTCCCTTATTCAATAGTAGAATTTTTCTTTTTGTTTATCTAGGTTGCTGAGAGTTCTTTGGTCATGTGGATTGGAAAATGAACCTGGAATGTTTGAATAGGGGATGTATCACTTTGGGTTATTGGTGCGCTAGTAGGTGGATTCATAGAGATGGACATTTGACTCAACTATCCACTTAATTGACCAACTGAAACATTGGAAATGGAACCAACCACACCATCAACATGTGGTCTCAGGTTGAACCTAATGGGATTCGTTGATGACCTTAGAGAGTGAGGAATTATATAATACGATGTGACAAACTAGGAATAGATCAAATCTAAATGTTGGGCATGTATAATTGCTTTATCCTTGGTAACTACCCCTGACATAGCATTGTCTTTGGCAGTGGGTGGTAGTAATGACTTAACAAACCAATATTCTAATTGTTGGTACAAAATTTCATCTCTAATGAGCCTACGTTGTTATCTCCATTCACAAATATGATATGAGATATTGTTTCATAGATCAGGTGTAGATAATCTTCTCATCCACATCCTAAATTATCTATACTTGGTTCCTTGAACCCATACCCAATAGGTTCTTCTTCTTGACATCCTTTTTATCGTTCTTTAGATTCAACTCTAGATATATCTTCCAACACTTATCTTTGGTGTGACCATCAATATTGCAATGGTTGTATTGGTTGTTTGGATCCTTGTACTAATGTGTATAACCTTTCATTTTCTTTTCCATTCCACTTCTTATTCCCCTCCTTGAAAGCATCTGGGTGGTATTTCTTTTTAGAACCACTCAAATGTCATTTTTTATGGCTTATGTTCTCTAGTTAATGTGCTTGTATAAAGGCCTCATCAATCATACTAGGTTTGAAGAGCATCACTTTCTTTCACAAATGACTATGTAAACCCCACAGATACTTGAGGAGTGCATTTGGGTTCTTGGGAGAGATACCCAACATGGTCATCATCTTTTGGAACTCAGTGGTGTATTCTTGCAAAATCGACCCCTGCCTCTTCCTAAAGTGATTTCAACAGATCCACTAGTCCTCCACATACCCGATATGGTAACACTAGGAATCAGTGAGGTTTTTTTATCATTAAATTTCCTTGGATATTCCATTGGAATAGTTCGTCACAATAGATCTTATAATATTATGAAATCTTTATTATGCGGGTTTATTTCCTTAGATATCATATTTATTATCTCTATCTTATTGCTCTATTTTTATAGAAAATAATTCAAATATGAAAATAGAAAACACCATCCACACAAATTAACACAATATTTATCCTAGGAAACCAAATACGGGAGAAAACCCAGCTCAATGGTGAGGTCTATGCTTTTCTCTTTTTGCTTTAGTTATCAAAATGCAAATACAAAGGAATGGGCACTCGCTATGGAGTTACGTATGACACTGCGGCCTAAAAGGATGCTACAAAATATTCCTCCTCCTTTGTTATGCTCTCAAAATAACAGTACTAGATGTTTTTCTCAACTATGGAGCAAGTGCAATGCTAAATACTGGAATCCATTCTCATCCTAGTGGCCCAGTAGTCATTTACGATTAGGGTTTTGAGTTACTCAACCCTCAATTAGTGATAAGGTTTAGACCTTATAGAATATTTTTGAAAATAGACTTGTGGCTAATCCCCACACATTTGATAAATGGGGGATTATGTGGCATCCACCCATACCATGGTGGTCAACAAAGTAGGTCAACTTGCGAGAGGCATAACTTTCACATACGAGCTCCATTTGAGGTGATTCTTGCACCATTGGAAAGGTATTGATGTGTAGAAAACTGCTAGGGAGATATAGGGAGTTTTTTGATCAAAAAATGCCATTTTATACATCAAAAAGGATCTAGAAATTTTTGAGCCCAATTTTTCAAACTAGGACCTACCACTAAAATGGCCTTGCGAGCTCATTCCTCAATTTGTTTTCTAGAAAAATTATATGATGACAAAATATGGATCATACCTCTTCATAGCAGTCGATAGCAGATCTATCAAATCTACTAGATATATTAGTATATCCATAACCAGAAGTCAGAAATGAATGGTTGAATTTTCAGGAAACAATAGTACTAAGGTAGAACTAGGGTTTTGTAGTCATACAAATTTGTACACAATTTGGATAAGTAACAGTCACGTACATACATGGGCTTTTTTAGAGACAATTATGTTACATGTATATAGGGGTTGTAGTAAGCACAAGTACGTACATACATGGGTTTCAGTAAGGAAAGTTCTGTACATATGTGGGTTTCAGTGGTGAAAATAACATACAAGGTTGTACAGGTCAGTACATGGGTAGTTTTCAGCAACAAGTTATTTCTGGGGCATTTTATCAGGTCTAAGGGATGGCATCAATAAGTGTGAGAGTTGAAGACAGATTGCATGGAGCATCCAACTTCCTATATTGGAAAGAAAGAGTTACTTTGGCATTGAAGGATTATGACCTTTGGGAGTTTGTGGAAAAAGTACTTGTTCCACCGATAGTTCTAGCATCTTTGGATACTCATGAGAAGAAGGAGATCAAAGATGAGAGCATTATATTGGATTTAGTAAAGGATCATCTAATTCCTTACCTATTTGATAAGAAGATGACCAAAGATATTTTTGATTCCTTGGTAGGTTTATTCCAGGGCACTAACATGAATAGGAAGATGGTCTTAAGTAACAAACTCAGATTGGTGCAGATGTCTAGATATGACAATGTCACTGTTTATTTCATGAGGATCACACATGTGTGCGATTTTCTTTCATCCACAGGGGAGAAAATGGATGATGTAGATCTCGTGAATGTGGCATTGAATGGTCTTCCCAAGTATCGGGAACCTTTTTTCAAGGGAGTCTATGCTCAGGAACATCTCTTTGATTAGCAGAGACTTTGGGATGATTAAATCTAGGAAGAGACTCAGGAGGAGTCTAAAAGAAACAAGCAAGGAAGTAGTGATGAGAACTTGGCTCTTGTTAGTAAGACAAAGAAAGGAAAAGGAAATACTTCCAACAAGAAGGGTAATAGTGATGGAAGATCATAACAACCAAGGAAGAAGAAGGAATTGAGTAAAATCAAGTGCTTCTCATGTCATAAGAATGGAAATCATGCATCTTAATATAAAGATAATAAGAAGAAAAAATAAAATATGTATACAAAAACATCACCAGAGACCCAACTAGATGAGTTTGCAGTGAAGTTTGAGAAGCATTTCACACTAGTTTTTTTCCTTTCTACCAACACATCTACTAGGAGTGTATGGTACTTGGATAGTGGTGCATCTCATCATATGATAGAATTATGGGAGCTATTTAGCAGTATGACAAAGAGGGATTCAAGTGCTCATGTGGAGTTTGGTGATGATTCCAAGTATGCAGTGAAGGGAGAGGGAATAGTTACATTCTAGATTGAGTTAGGAGGTCTGCTGGATGTCGAGGATGTGCTTTACATACCAATACTGAAGAAGAATTTTCTCTCAATATCAAATATGGAGGAAAATGGTTTTCTCTTTACTTTTTAGAGAGGTCAAGTACCCACATTTCTTGATAAAGTTATCCCATACATAGCAATGGTCGTTGGGGTTAGAGAGGGAACTTTATACAAGTAGTAGGAAAATCATGTTTAGTATTTGGTACGTGATAATGAAAAACTATGTGATCTATGGCGCAAGAGGTTGGGACACCTACTCTAAAGGGTCCATCATCGGTTCTACCCAGGCTATGATATATAACCAAGAATTTCGTATGTTTCTTTTGGAAGAGGCATGTAAAATGACAGTATATTTGTAGAACAAGAGTCCTCATAAGATATTGAGGGATGAGAGTCTGGAGGAGGCATTCTCAATGGTGAAGCTAGAAGTAGAAAATTTGAGGATATTTGGTTTTCCAATCTACATCCACGTTCCTTTGAAGAAGAGGACGAAGCTATAGACTTGTATACAAAAGGGTATATTTTTGGGGTATAGTGAGACCTAAACGGCTTACAAGATATTCATTCCAGTGCAACATAAGACAATTGTGAGTAGAGATGTTAAGTTTGAGTATAACTTGGCATCTAGGAGATCTCAAGAGTCATTAAAAATGGAAAAGGACGATGCAAAGAAGGCTCTGAAGGAATAGAAATAGTCAAAATCTCATACTTCAGGTGGGGAGGAGGAGTGAGCCCCATTTAGTCTTTTCAGGAGACCTAGGTGGACATTACAGACATTAATGAATGTTGGTGAAACTCCTAGGAGTGCGTTAGAGAGAGAAGGCCTCTGAGAAATTTTATAAACTATATGGATCTTATCAATGGCATCATTGATGTTGAACCTTCTAGTTTTGAGGAAGCGACAGATCAACAATTATAGTGAGATGCCATGTTAGACGAGCACACCTCTATTATGAGGAATGATGTTTTGGACATAGTGTCGAGACCGGAGGGGAATTCATTTGTGAGATCTAGGTGGCTCTACAAGATACAACATGATGTAGATTGTAAAATAAATAAGTTCAAGGTGAGATTTATGGCAAGAGGGCTCTCCCAGAAAGAGGGATTGGACTACAATGAGACGTTTTCTCCAGTCACCAGGTATGCTTTTATTCAAGATATTATTTCTATTTTTTTAGTTATGAGGTGGAGGATTCATTAGATAGATGTGAAGATATATTTATTTAAAGGGGTCATTGATAAGGAATTATATATATAGAAACTTGTTGATGGTGAAGAAATTCCCTTCAACAACAAGGGGTACTCCTTGATAAACTGTCCTAATTAGACTATGCACCATTTGGTTTAGGAAACCCATATATATTCTCGCCCGGACACCATTATTGGTTATGAAGGGGATGATTAGATGGTTTGTGAATCCATATGTAGATGAGTACTACATAATTGCAGAAACAAAATCTAATATATCATATCCTAGCTAGGAGAAAACTATCGTAACCAAATGAGTAGTTGAAATGAAACTAAACTTTCCAAATGACATTACTTAGATAGTTGTTATGAAGAAGAAAAGTTAGACAACAGTTGCATACAAATATATAACCAAAATAGTCTAAATCACATTATCACATACATCAACAACTCGTATTCTTAGGAAAAAACATAAGAAAGAATAGCAAAGATGTAATAAAGATAATGATTTCTTAAGAAAATTCGATAGACAATAACAACAATATATTCTTACAACACATGTAAACAATAGACAATCTACTGAAAATAGTTCAAAACAAACAACAATTTACATAATTTCTTCTCTCTATCAAAATTGGCCCTGAGGGGTTATCAAAATTAGTTAACATAGTGTTTTCTCCAAAAATAGTTTCATGAGTGTATACAATGCTGAAGAGCCCTTGCAAAATGTGTTTCTTCCTTTATTTATACCAAATTTGATAACTACTGAAAATATCTTCTTGACTTCCATAAGAAGGAGCTATAAAAGACCTTTTAGCTCCCCCCCACTAGCTATTGACATGTGTGAAAATTTGGACGAAACTAAGGATAGTTAGAAAAACAAAAAATATGATACAATTATAAGAAAATTTGAATTTGCTCTTTCATTTTATTCATTCTTGTCCCTGATGTAAGTTGTCCAAATCTCGAACTAGTTGGAGAGTGATATGACCCTACGATATGAGAGTTCTTTAAGAGCTACTTCATGTGAGGTTGTGTTGTCATTGAGTTCTCATGTCCTTTGCTAAGGTGGCCATGAATGTCTAGATCATAGTGTGGACCTAAGCGGGATGAACACGGTGTTGTTCCATTAGCTCATTTTTCTCCTTTCTAGTCGCCTTAGTTACCTCTCATATATGATTTGTTCTTTGTTGGATATTATCGAGTTATTCCATAGTGACATTTTTTCGAGCTCTTCAATAGGAGGAAGGTGTAATTTTTCTGTTAAATTTGTGTACAAATTGCAAGCGAGCTAGTTGTTTCCTTTTGTGATGTTTTTCCAACTTGTTGACACCGATCAACTGATGCATAATCAATCATTGTTTCTATCTTTGAAGGGTGAGGAAGTTGAGTTGGAGCATCGAAATTCTAGAAAATCCACCTATCCATGTTATCTTATCCCTTTTGGATGGTTACTATTTGGGTGTTCTTGGCTTGTACACGACTATGTTGTTCCATTATGCCAGTCGCCAACTACTGGAAGATGTGTAGGTGGTAATACATATTTGTGATGGCTTCCTCCATCTCTATTCTATATTTTTATGTTCATTCTTTAAATTCATGCAAGATTCCTTTGTCTATCCCTGCTTTTCGGAGTTGTTTTTCTAGTTCTTTGATCCAAACATCTTTCTCTTGGTTTTAGTGATACAATGTCTTAAGGTTGTAGTCTACAGATGTGGTAAAGATAGTGTCGACAGATACTATGAAGAGTGGATATTGGTTGGCATCCTCTGTTATAGTGTTCTTTGTGATGACAAATAATGGGTTCCCCCTTGTGACGGGGAACATTCTGCCTTTTTGTTGCATGATGTGTCAAGTGGCTTTGTCATTCCTAAAAAATTTCAAGTTCGACACTTTGCTCGATTTATATAGAGTGAAAAGTCCCAAATTGATCCCACTAAATTGAGGTTGACCACTAGCGACTTTCGTTGATGACTCTGGAAGGTCAGTTTCCATTGGTGAGGCATCATTCTTCTAAGCCTCTTCATCCTCTTTTTGCTTCTCTTCCTTGACTACCTTAGCTACAACTTCTTATGCTACTCTTTATTCTACCGCTATTGCTTCTTCTTCTGCAACTGTTGTTCTACGTTCATATTTAGCTTATGCTTTCTTCTTGGTAGCTTCCTTTACATATACTTATTATTTAGTTGCTCCTACTACTGAGTCATATTTTTCTTTAGTCCTAGCCTCATCGGTCTTCCTCTTCTTTTTTGTTGCATTCTCATTTTCTGAACTTTTTCTTGTTTTATCCTCTTCTTATATGCCACTTTTTATTCCTCCTCAACTGACCCAGAATGCATAGATGTCATTGATTTTTTCACTTCCTGTTCTTCCTCTTTTCTCCATGCTTCTTCATGGGATTTATCCTCATTGGTGATCCTCCCTAGGGGTTTTCTGTGTCTTCTGGTAATGATTTCATCATAAGTCCAGACTCCAGAGTGCACTTCTTATTCTTCCCAAACCATCAAAGTGTATTCCCAAGTATGCTTGATATGGATGCAATACTCCTCAACCACACTTTTGTGTCATTTCTTCTAAACATTTCCTCTTTGAAGTGATACAATAACAATGTATCCACTTCGGCTTGATCTTTCTTGATATTACCGAATGAGTATGATCTGATCCATAATGGGAGCAGGGGCTAGATGGCTATTTTTTTTGGTAAATAGCCTCCCCAACTTTGTGGATTAACATTTTATAGGAAACCTATTGAAGTACCAATTTGTCAGGGACGAACCTTGGGAATAGATGGAGAGATTTGGTAGCCCCGTATATCCTGATGTAAATCCCATGTTCCATTAGGTACTAGTCCCCAATATTTTTTATTATTCCTAATTCTTTATCCATCATGCATGGGGTTGGTGTGCGGAAAATGAATTCATACAAAGGTGCTAAGAAGTGATCGCATATATTATGGTATTATGTCATGTACTCGTGCTCCCTGAGCACCTTGCAACAAAAGTGTATCGATTGTTTTGTTGGATATCATTCCCAACCCATTTTAGGATATTGATGTGACACACTGATCTATATGGATTTGGGTGGCCTCCAACCTATTCCAAATGTCTCATTTTGGCAGTTTTCCGGTTTGGCAGTTTTTTCCTAGTTTTTGGGTCCTTGACTTCCGGGGCCATTTTTAGGCCCTAAACAACATTTTTATGGCTCGACACAATGAACCTATTGATGGAGTCACAGTCTAATAAAAACATGTGTAGTCCTCGGATATAACTTTCCAACGGGATATCGTGCGCCTAAAACGAAGATCGTATGCAAAAGTTATGACCTCGAGAAGTTGATGTACTAGCTTACCCCAATGGGGCCCACATGAATTTTGGCACTTCATCTCCTAAGGTTAGGTTTTTGGATGTCTAGGGTTTTGGAATTCATGTTTATTTTAAAAAAGTCTTGGAGAGCCTCATTGTAACCATCTTCTTGCTAATGAGCACAGCCGTCACATCTCTTCTCAAAGATAAGCCGTCACCATTCTAGCAAGCTTGTTTTCCACTGCATTTTACAATTTCATCACATTTTCTTATTGAATAGAAACTAGTTTTACTGTATCTTTGCTATTCTTGTGTCTCTGTGTTAATAATAATAATAATCTATATTCATTTTTGTTCTCCTCATAAAATATGGATCAGTGGTATTAGAGCGGTCTGCTCCTTGTTGTTCTTAATGCATGTCCTCGACGAGGTCAGGTTACAAAGAATTGGGTCTCGAGCTTGTTTCTCTTCAAAAAAAAATCTCTTGCACTCCCAAGTAACCTCTCATAGTGGGAGAAAATAAATACAATGGGATAGGAGATCCTTTCAAAATGTTGCTCGAGGAAACCCTCACGCAACAGAGGAATGAAATGATGGATAGTTTTGCACAAATCCTTCCACGGATACCAAAAAGTGACGCATCTTCCTTGAATGGGGGCACCTCCACCTTCAAGGTACAAATAAATTGTTATATTCCCATATTTGAAGGTCATATATACATAGATGTTGTATACAAATGGTTGAATATACTAGAAGGGTATTTTTCTATCCATAACTTTTCGAACAGAGCAAAGATTACATTTGTGATCCTCAAATCTATTCCCCATGTCAAAGATTGGTGGGAGACTTTCTGTGAGAAAAAGGAAATAGAGGAAACCTCATTATTTACAGTCGCGGTCACCTGGGAGTCCTTCAAGGATGCTATCAAGGAACAATACTACTGTGTCAGAAGTTATGATGACCTGTATACAAAATGGACCACACTACAACATGAAAGAGAAAAAGCAGTGCCTGAGTTCACAAATATATTCCATACCTTGTGCACCAAGTTGGGTATCAAATATTCTAAGTGACATATGGTGCTCAAGTATCATGGTGGTATGCATAGATACATCTAGGCTGAAACAGATTTTTTGGACATCTCGTCCTTGGGCGCGGCCTATCGATATGCCATCAAAATCGAGCAAAAACTTAAACAAAAGACGTGGAAATTTGGGCCTGGGAACCCCTCACATCATAAGAAAATAAAGGGAAGTGCCAAACCACAAAACAAAGGACAGAGAAAATACGGATAGCCTCAGGACAACCAGTCTAGGCCACAAGCAAATAAGGACACTAGAAAGACAAAGAAAGATACCAGGAAGTGGTGTGACTTCCATAAGAGTCCCTAGCATAACAATGTTGATTGCCACTCCAAGCAATCACTGATGGATGAGGGGAAACCCTCTGAATCAGATTTGGGTTTCAACTTTGAGTTGAAACCAGAAAGGGGGAGACAGATCATTGATGTGGAACCCAGCACCACCGTTTCTACCACCAAGGTCCAGCCCGGTGAACTAGACGAGCCAGAAGAAGGTGAGCGCCTCTTTCATTCACAAATGTGGGTAAAAGACACCCTACTGCAGTTTGTCATTGATAACGGTAGCTAGAAGAACCTCATCTCACAAGAGGTCATCAAGCGGCTATCCCTACCGACAAATCCACATCTGAAACCCAACACCATTGGAGGGCTCTGTCAAGGAAGAGATCTCCGCGTCAACCAACAATGTTTTTTGTTGCACGACATCAATCCCTTCAAAGATGAGGTAATGTGTGATTTTTCTCCTCTTGAAGTTTGTAATGTTCTTTTGGGCCAACCTTATTTATGAAAATGTCATGTTGTATATGAGTCTAGGCCTCACAGTGTTATTATTACTTTGAACATGAAATTATACAGAATACCTGAGGCAATCCCACCTAGTGCTATTTCCTTGATCTCTTCCAAGTAATGCAGGCATGTCATCTCTTAGATCGAGAAGTTTCTCTTCTTCATGATTCTCTCTCAGAGTGAATGAAAGATTGCAGCCACATCCAAGGCCTTCGTGGCCAACCTCTCCACATAGTAGAAGAAAGTGGATAAGGTCAAGGAAGAATAGAAATATATCTTCTCCTCACCTACCAGGGTACCTCTACACTATGAGGTAAGGCATCCCATCGATATAACTCCCGACGCACCGATGCCCAATGGGCCAGTATATCACTGCTCTCTATTAGAGAATGAGGATATCAAGTGACAGATCCAAGAAATTCTCCACAAGGGGCACATCCTTCCCATATCATCGCCCTGTGGGAGCCCAATTGTGCTGGTGCAGAAGAAAGTTGCAACCTAGCTACTCTGCATTGATTATCGGGCCCTAAACAAAAATCACAATCAGAAACCGGTACCCGATTCCCAGAATCGACGATCTCCTTGATCATTTCAAGAGGTAAAAATACTTCAGTAAGATTGATCTAATTCTGGCTACCACCAGGTTCTCATAGAATAGACACATGTATGCAATACTACCTTCAAGTCAAAAGAAGGTATTTTTGAATGGTTGGTCATGCCTTTTGGTTTGACAAATGCTCCAACAAATTTCATGAGGATAATGGATGATATCTTGTGACCTTTCACCAATACTTTTGTAGTGGTGTATCTAGATGACATCCTCATCTACAACAAGACTTGGGTGAAACACTTGTAGCACATTCAACAAGTTCTACACACCCTGCAACAACATAAGCTATATGCCAAATTAGAAAAATTCTCCTTCGACATGGACATGGTCCATTACCTAGGCTACATTGTGGATCTACATGGTGTGCATGTGGATCCAGCCAAGATCCAGGTCATTCATGACTGGCCAGCTCCAACCACACTCACTGAGCTTCAGAGCTTCTTAGGCCTTGTCAATTTCTATCGCAAGTTCATGTTAGGATTCTCCCATATTGCATGGACCCTCATCCAAGTAACCAATGGTGGTGGTAAGGAAACATTTGTGTGGGGCATGTCCCAACAACAAGCATTCGATGATTTAAATTAGCGCTTGTGATCAACCCCAATACTTTCATTACCGAACCTGCAAAATCCCTTTGAGATCGATACAGATGCTTCAGATTATGTTGTGGGTGTAGTTATCACTCAACACAGACACCCCATGGCCTATCATAATGAGACACTATCAGATGATGTTTGTAAGTACCCTACTTACGACAAATAAATGCACTCCATTGTGCAAGCCTGCCGCCAGTGGAGACATTACATTCTCGAGAAGGAGGCAGTCATCCACACAAGGAAAATTGCAGAATGACCACCATCAGAAGTGGTCCACAAACTGATCTAGATGGATTTTGGTACCTCCCACCTATTCGAAATAGCTCATTTTGGAAGTTTTCTAGTTTGGCAGTTTTTTCTTAGTTTCCAGGTCCCTGACTTCCGGGGTCGTTTTGAGGCCCTAAACAACATTTTTAGGGCTCAACACAATCAAAATATTGTTGGAGTCACAATATGATGAAAACATGTGTATTCCTCGTATAGACCTTTCCAACGGGCTATCGTGCACCTAAAATGGAGATCATAGGCAAAAGTCCATATCGTGTCGTGCACCTAAGTGGTATCAAAGAGGTCTTCTCCTTGTTGTTCTTAATGCATGCCCTCGACGAGGTCAGGGTGCAAAGAATTGGGTCTCAAGATTTTTTCTCTTGAGAACAAAATATATTGCACGCCCAAGAAACCTCTCATGGTGGAAGAAAATAAATACGACAGGACATGAGATTGTTTCGTAATGTTGCTAGAGGAATCCCTCACATAATAGAGAAACAAAATGATGGATAGTTTTGCGCAAATTATTAGGCAGATACCAACAAGCGATAGATATTCCTCGAATGGGGGCATCGCCACCTTCAAGTTACAAATCAAATTTGATATTCCCATATTTGAAGGTCAGATAGACATATATTTTGTAGACAAATGGTTGAATCTGCTAGAAGGGTATTTTTCTGTCCATAACTTTTCGAACAGAGAAAATATTATGTTTGTGCTCCTCAAAGCCGTTCCCCATGTAAAATATTGGTAGGAGACTTTCTGTGAGAAAAAGGAAATAGAGGAACCCTCATTATTTATAGTCGCGATCACCTGGGAGTCCTTCAAGGATGTGTTGACGAGTGTAAGTGACACACCATCAACTGGAAGGTCAAATTCATACCGGGGTTGTCTAAATAACCCAAGCTGTTTGGACTGAAATGACTTGACGGGTTTAATGGCTCCATTGGCCAACTAAAGTCCTAAAAATAACAAAAGAAAAGAAACTAAACTAAAAAGCTATGATACTATGAACATAAATTTAATAATCTACAAGTGTTAAAACAAAAACGTGAACATGTACATGTGATTATGAACAGGGTATATACAATTTGCAAGGTTTACTAGATATATTGCGAAATATATGTTTTGAACATGCTTAAGAAGTAGATAAAGAAAGCACATACATTTTATGTTTTTTGTTTACAATCTAAAGAACTAAAGCATACTAACATAACACAATTGAAATAAGAATAGATAAAAGTCAAAACTAATTCAAAATGTTCCTATTTCATTGATAAATAATCGGACTAAAGAAAATGCGACTAATCTCTCCTATAATTAGTCAATTAAAATGAGTTTATGTCTCTGCGCAATTCAATCTCCTAGCTATCCTTCCTATGAGGAAAACCTGTAATAGAATGATGCCATCATTCCCAGAACCAACTCAAAGGTGTTTTGGAACAAGAATATAATAGTAAACACATAAATATACATATATGATGATCTTATAATTATGAACACTTATAATAAAAGAAACTTTAGTACAAAGAATTCATGTAATATATCATCCAATATCCAACATAAATCCATGATATTTAAATGAAATATTGATCACAGATGTATTATAGGATAGTAAATTATGGACATAATTAAAGTGTTGAAACAAAAATATGAAATATCATACGATGATAAGACTAAAGCTGTATAAACGGATTAAAATTTCATAAGATAAAGGAAAAACATAATGGGTAAGCGCTATGCTGATCTAAAGCCAAGGAGTGAACAACTTTTCCATTTCAGACTTGAAAGTCATATGTCCATAACGTGTCCAAAAAAAAGATTGTCTCACTCTTAAGAGTGACTATTATTTAAACTAGTTCAGGATTCAAATGCTCTTGTCATACAAGATAGAGTTGAATCCACAAAAATCAGAAATAATATTACAGAAACAATGAAGCTAGAAACCACTCAAGCATGAGTTGGTTTGCCAAAAATAAACCAAAGTTTTATAAACATAAAGAGGAAAAAAATATTGAATAATTGAGCATATGATTCAAGGTGTTTGCTCCATGCAATCAACATCATAATCCTCCATTTCTTGTTGATAGAAAAACTGATTTGATATTCAGATAACAATACTAATTATGATTCAAAAGAGACTCGCTACGGAATCATAGATTTTGTAGCTAGTCTTATTATTAGCAAATGAAATCAAATTAAATCTGCCTATTTTGATTTTTTATAACAAAATGGAATAAAATCAAAACAAAATCATTTTACCATTAGAAATTAGTAAAAGAAGGATCTGACAGTTCAAAATTTATAATGGCTTTGAAACTGGTTGTGTTTTTTATTATAATGTTCCCAGACTTCTTGAATCTTTTTTTCCCTCTTTGTGTGTGCCTTCAAATCAAAGTTCTCTCATTCCAATAGGGCATTCCAAGTAGCCAAGCATTTCACTTGAGCTTGTAAGTGTGGAATATCTCTATAATAATGCTCTATCTAGTCGAGGGAGCTGTCACAATGCATTGGGGTAATGACAAACCAATGTGGAATACAGTCAACAACGGGTGCTTCATGTCTCACTGTGGCCTGTTCCAGGTCGTGACCAATACCTGAAAAACCCTCTTTTTCCTTGAGACATGGGGGTAAATTAGACACGAAGTCATACTTTTCAACCTGGGTAACAACCTATTTCCTGGGTCTTCACGAGCCAAGAAATTGTCTATATCTCGGTCTGAACATCGATCATTGATCTCAATCATATCGATTGAGATCAGATGATCACTCTTTCAATTTCTTAGTTTTCTAGAAATCAAATGACGAGTTTTCTTATTCCTAAAATTTAAATCCATGCTATGTGGTTTCTTTCCCTTACAAAAATTCTTCACAATAGGTTTATCATTATCGTTTAAATTATATTCGTTCATAGGCACAGGTTGATCCTTTTCTTTTAATTTGGTAATTACTTGTTCCAAAGATATTTTAGGTGAAAACCTACATGGTAATTCTTTATCCATAGGAGTTTCATCAACAACAGAAGTTGGTTCATTGAATTCAGATCCATCAAGTAAATTGAAGATCTGGATTTCAGTCATTGGTCTGTCCAAATTGGGGTTTGCAATCAAATGAGGGTTGAATGTATATTTGACCTGGGTGAAGCCATTTTGGCTCAGAAAACCCTCCCAACTATCACCGATTTGCGACAGGTGAGAAACCAATAGTATCTTAACGAGCCCATAATAACATTTATGCTCTGTCGCTTATAGCGCTTAAACATTTTGTAAAGGCTCATTTGTAGGTAGAACGGAATATTCAACTCAAAACCTATGAAAATCATAAGCAACCTAATGTGATACAGAAAAACCAGCCCATACCGGCCTTCACAAGTGACAAACTGTTTCAAAATTAAAACGAGACTGTGCCATCTAGGTTTTAGAAAAGAAATGGAATACCTTTTGTATAACAAGTGGATTTGTGGGAAGCCATGAATAAACTCCACGAGACATCCTTTATTTTAGCATTCTTAAAACACCTTTCACCTTTTAATGGGAGTCCTGTCACCCTGCTTATGAAATCCTCTGTTATATCCAACTGTGCATCCCCGACCTTGGCCCTAAAACCGTCAAAATTTTGTGCAAAGGCCTTTGCAACTTGGAGATTGTAGCCTTCGAACTTCTTGAGGAACACATCCCACCCATGAGCCTTCAGGTTGTCTATAACATTGTCATGGGACAAAAGATCTTGGCATCTATTCAACTTGATACAAACCATGGGTGCCATTGCCACTGTGAGAAGGATACAACAGATATCACAAGGGATAGGTTTGGATTTCTAGAAGACGAGGAGCAGAGACAAGTCTATGCGAAAAGTAATGGCATGAAAATTGCACAGTTTGGGTACTGTCATAACTCGAATAAAAGAGTTAGGGAAAATGAAAACCAAAGGGATCATAAAAATACAGACCATTTCTCATGATGAGTGCCAAACCCTCCACAATACAAAACCCCAATTCGCATAATGAATGATCTCGCTAATATTCAGGTCAACAAGATAGATTGAAAACGTATGTACAACCGATTTACATAAATGTTGATATGATTGTTGTGTTTATGAAAACGACATCAAATGTTAAGCTAGCGTTTTAATGCATTGGATCATTTCACAAATTAATTCAAAGATTAACTATAGAACCAATGAAGTTGTGATACCCATAATACATAAATATTTTGATAGTGTACTAATCATTAAGTTCATAAAACTTGAGTTTAAACCATATATGGGTGCCTTCTAAAACGATATTTCTAAGGTAAAATATATGTAATCAAGACCAAGTTTTATATTTAAATTCATTCTTACAGTCATGAATTTAAGACAAAACAAACGAAAATGCAAACGAAAAAAAACTCAATAGGATAAGCTTAACCCAATCATTTCTTAGAAACATAAACATTTACAAATGGAAGGTGATGGAAGCTACAGAAAGGTATAATCTCTTTGTGGGAAATTTGATTGTGATAAGAATTGAAAATAATGGGTGGCTGACAACAATGGCGACATACTGGGCGAAGCAGTTATCTATGCATCACCAGAAAATTCATGTTAGGGTGAATCAGATGAAATGTTTTTCTTAGAAATAGTTAACAACAGGTCAAGCATACTGATCATAACTCAGAAAATAATGCAGTTTAGCATCATATGTATTTCTGTTAAAAAAAATGTCATCCGGTATCTAACTTAGATTACGATTGTAGCGATTATTTATGCAATTGACTTAGATACTATTGACAGGGCCACTGCTGCCAGCAGGTGTCCATAGCCTTGACAGGGATTTCATTTGACCCACTCTAGTACCTCTATCATGTCAAGAGTCATCCATTTATGATATGGGACATCTTTGCACTTTGATCAAATTGAACAATAGACTTGAGGATCTTCTTAAACCCAACATTGCTTCATTGCCAACAGGCCTATTTAGTACCCCAACGAAGTTGCCTTGGTATCATGCATGCAGTTACCCGCTTCCAACAGACTTGTTCAGCATCCCGATGGGTTTACATACACTTCCCACACATTAGCTTGCTTTCAACCCTCTAGAATTTGTTTATAATTTGTAGAACTTAATAATATTCAAGAGGGCGGGATGATACTGAAAATCTCATAGTTTGGCATGAAAATTTTGATAAAAAATTATTCTCCTTTTTTATGATACTCATCATACTTTGGATGCTTATATTTCTATTAGGAAACCATCTCGAGGATGGGAAGGTACAGTTGAGTTGTTTTTATCAAAATAGGGACAATGCTAGAAGTTTATTAATGACAATTGCATCTACTTGTAATTTCAATCAGAAACCAAAAACACTGATTTGAACAGAAACTTACTTTTGTTGATCTGAGTTTTATTACTTACTGCTCATGTGATTGGGAAGTTATCAACTACTGCTAATGAGTGAAAATTTTGATTCCCTTCCACAAATGAGATGGTGACTCAGACATAATTATTTAGAAAACAAATCAAAATCAAGCAAAATGAAAAGAACCAAAATCAAAAACAGAAAAGAAAATTAAAAATATTTACAAAAGAGTGGAACATAAATCATCAGGTGAAATACCTCTTGAGGGTCTGTCCATTCACTGGGAAAATGTCTGGTTGTCCCTCCAATTATGTAGACAGAAAGAGCTGGGACCCAATTTTTCAGAATTCACAAATGGTCCTAGCCACAAGTTTTGGAACTTGGTACGTTCCCCCTTACCCTCGTGGGATTTATCCCACTTGAGAACTAGATCTCCGACATCGAAATTTCTATCCAAAGATGAATTTGAATCAAACCATATTTTTACAATTTGTTGGTGCTGATCCAATTTCTTCTTTGCTTGTGTCCTCACCTCCTCTAGTTTTAATAAGGCATTTATTCAATTTTCTAGAGGAGGGTACTCCTCTTCTTGAAATTTCTGTGACAATTGAAGAGAAGGAAGTAATACATGTGGGGGGAGAATGGCTTCTCTTTCGTAAATGAGGAAGAAAGGGGAATTACCAACTGAATCTTTTGGTGTTACCCTATCAACCCATAGTGCATTATACAGTGCATTGTGCCAGTTTTTGTGATTTTCTGAAATTGTCATTTTAATAATCTTGATTAAATTTTTGTTTGTTGATTCTGCTAGGCCATTTCCTTGAGGGCAGTAGCTTGCAAAATACTTCAGTTTAATCCCTTTTTCTAGAAAAAAAATTTCATATCAAGGGTCGAAAATTTAGAGGCGTTATAAAAAACCAAACATTTGGGAATGCCGAATCGAGTGATGATATGAGAGTTCATAAAAGATACTATCTGATTTGTGTTTACCACTTTTAAAGGTACAGCTTCTAACCACCTTGTAAAATAGTTTGTTGCTGTAAGGATATACTTGTGCTTCTGCGAAGAAGGGGGATTAATTGGTCCTATGATGTATAGGCCCCATTGCTGAAAAGGTGAATCCACAGCAACAGGCTGTAAAGGGAAGGTTGCCTTTTTCACCTGTCCTACAACCTTTTGGCAGATTATGCATTTACGCGACAACGTATGAGCATCTTTAAACAAGGTAGGCCAATAGTACCCAACTCTCATCACTTTGTGGGCAGTGGTATCTCCACCGAAGTGACCACCGGCTTCACCTGCATGAAGTTCAACTAACACTTTTTCTGACTCTTCCTTTTCTAAACAACGTAGAAAAACACCATCAAAGTTCTTTTGAAATAATACATCATTAATTAACTTGAAAGATGCATATTTAAGCCTAAGTGCTCTTATGTTCTTAGGATCAAGATTGCGGGGAGAAGATCCATGTGTTAAATAAAATCTAATGTTCTCATACCATGAATTGGAAGTAGCTTGTGAACAACTGATTTGTTTTTCGTTATGTTGATCGATAGCTGAGGTGTTTATTTGACTTTATTATTCTTCAATTGAATCAGCCACTAGTTTACATAGGCCTTGACCTCTAATGATTTGTGCAGGGGTTATTTCAAGGTCATATTCCTGTAGTGACATCATCCAATTTTCCCTTTTCTCACCAAGTGTTTTTTGAACTAACAGGTTTCTTACAACTGGGTAAGGAACAATAACCTTGGTTCTTGATTTCAACAGGTACGAATGGAAGTGTTTTACTTCTTTGAAAACATCATATGCTTGTTGACCTATTGCTGGGTAATTTAGCTCTGCTCCTTTAAAATCTAAGATCATGAAGGTAATGGGTAACTCATTTCTTTCAACATTTTTCTGTGTAAGCACAACAACATAAGATTGGTCAGAAGCGAAGGTGTAAAGAGTGAAGTCTTGAGAAAAATCGAGATTCATCAAGGAAGGGGCTTCTATTATTTCTTTTCTAATTGAATGGAAAGCATGACTTTCTTGTGATCCCCAACAATACAAAACATCCTTTTTAATCAAATTTTGTAACGGTCCAGCCATTTCTAAGGAGCTCAGGACAAATCTTATGACGAAATTAATCTTGCCCAAAAAGGACTGCATGACTTTTTTAGAAGTAGGAGGGGGATGTTTAGCAATAGCTTGGGTTCTTTCAGGGTCAATAATCATTCTATCCTTAGATACTATGAACCCAAGAAGTTTTCCTTGCTCTACTGCAAATACCGATTTCTTAGGGTTGAGAGATATGTCGAACTTGCGACATCATTCTAGGACAACCCTAAGGTGAGATAGGTGATATTTCTTGTTTTTAGAGAAGATGGTGACATCATCAAGATAGACCATGCCTGACTGGTTAATGATTCCATGGAAAGAAATATCCATTTCTCTCTGAAAAGTGGCACCGACATTTATCAGTCCAAAAGGCATCTTCCTGTAGGCGTAAGTGCCCCACGGGGTGCAAAAGGTGGTTTTAAGCTGGTCCGAAGGAGAAATAAGGACCTGGTTGTATCCCGAAAAACCATCTAGCAGAGATAGTCTTTCAGAACCAGACACCTGCTGTATAATTTGTTCCATTGGAGGAACAGAGTAGTTGTCTTTATCAGATGCTCAGTTCAAGTTCCAAAAATCGACACAGAGTCAAATTTCACCACTTTTCTTTCTTACAGGGACTAGATTAGACACCCATTGCGTGTGCCTAAGTGGGAAAATTATCTTTGCAGTTAATAATTTGTTTAGTTCCTTTTTAATAGTGGGTTCCAATTTAGGATGCATCTTCATCAGTTTTTGTTGAAAAGGCTGAGTCTGGGATTTCATAGGGATTACATGTTGTATGATTTTAGGGTCAAATGTTTTCAAGTCATCATATGTCCAAGAAAAAATGTCTTTAAATTATTTAAATAACTTTATAAAAGCGGATATTTATTGCTCGGAACATCCCTTTCCCAGATTAATATTTTGAGGATTATCCCTCATTCCTAAATTAACCGTTTCATAGATCAAAGAGGAACTGTTAGTTTTACAATTTACTGTCCCTCTAAATTTATCATGCAAGTCATAAAATTTCTCTAGTCTTACAACAGATTTGGGGATAGAGTTCACCAGCTCGAATGTCGATTCAGGAGATCGGGGATCAGATATTACCATGGAGTTTTGGAGGTTCTCCTCATGAGTGCCTTCATCAATGACTGCACCTTGGAAGGTATCTTCCATATGCAAAACATTTATGATCTACTGGTCATCATCGAATACTCTCTAATTTGTGATGTTATCCGGGATTGATGTTCTGAACAACAATTCGATTGAAAATGCATTAGGAGAAAGACCTTCAACGGGAAATAACTTAGAAGAAACATTGGCCAATAAATAAGCTTCTGAATTACTCAATCTAGGAATGAAGTTTATGTTAAATGCTGAAAACTTATGCATCAAACTCCATACCTCAGTTTGGTAGCTTTTCAGATTTGGTGATAAACAATGTATGGCGTTTCTTACTTGCTTAACCACAATTTCTGAATCACTGAATACTACCAAGTTTTGCACATCCATATCCAATGCTTTCCTAAGTCCTTGTAGAAGTTCTTCGTACTCGGCCATGTTATTAGTACATTTGAACTCTAACCGGCAAGCAATAAAAGTTTTATTACCTGCAGGATCGATGAGTACACAACCATCACCTGCTCCTTCTTTGGATTTGGATCCATCAAAGTATAAGGACAAGATCTGTGCGTCGTCAGTAGTACTTGGCACACTTGGCAAAAATGGTGTTTGAGTATAGGTTATAACTTTAGATTGCTGCCTAGGATCAGTGATAGCATAAATTTCGGTCATGAAATTACCAAAGAAGGTATTCGTTCTTTGTGTTTCAAATGAATTTGCAGATGTAACAAAAGGCTCATTTGTATCATTCAGATCCATTATATTATGCTTAAGATAGCGTTCTCTGTTTATCTTGATTTTCTTGGGATGTCCATTTTTAGGCAGCCACACGTGAGACCAATCTGTGGCAAAGTAACCGTGTAGCTGTTCTGACCAATCCCTGCTTAAAAACAAGCCATAAAATTCAGGGATATCAATAATGATAATATCAATTATTTGATGAACTTTAGGATTGGATGATAATCTAATCAACAAATTCTTAAGCTCACCAATTACTTTAACATTTGTTCGATCTAGCTGAATGATTTTGAGATCATAAGGTTTAACTTACGCATTAATTTTTTGGAATACAGATAGAGGCATCACCTTTGATGATGCACCAGAACCGACCATACAATTATGTACATTCCTATCAAAAATTTCAAAGGTTAACAAAAAGGGCGGGAAATTTTTTCGAGTGTTAACAATAGAATTCTGTTGATTTTTGTTGTTGTCCCTAAAAACGTTCTATCTACATTCTCTACATTGTTTTCTGCTAAGTCCCTTTTGTTTGGAGGTTCAAATGTCTTCTTAGTTGGAACATTTTTAGCTGCATTTGAATCAATTTTTTCTGATTTCTTGCTGCTAGGATCATTCTTTTTACTATTTTCAACAATGCTTTGAAGCATTTTCTGCAAAATAAGGGGAAATTTCAGTAGTTCAAAAACATAAATATTAGCCCTCAATTTTTTCAAATCTTCAATTAAATAGTATTCTAAAATTGGGGCTGCTAAGATTTCTTTAATTTCACTTTGCTTTGACTATTTCATAAGCACATTTTTACTTACATCAGAAGGTGGTTTGTTTTGCATTTTGCTTCTTGTGTTGTAGGGGTGGACAATTTCGAAATTTGCTTGAAAGATACTATCTGATAGGTGACCAAAAACAGGAGGAGATGAATCTTCCTCTTCTGGTGCCTCTTCCTCAACTGTCGTCGGAATTTTTAGGAGGACCATGAGCAGAATTATCATGTGCTTCTAAAATGGTTTGCAAAGCATATTGTAAACTTTCAAAATTTAGACCTTCCGTGGTCGGGTTTGGTCGGTTAGGAGGAAAAGGCTTTCTAAAAGGAGTTTTAAAACTTCCTTTGCTTGTGGATGCCTCCTTGGCTGATCTTTTCAAGTCGACGACCTGATTGGAAAATTTTTGGAAAGCTTTCTGCAAGCTCTCTAAGTCTAAATTTTCTTGTTGATTTTTAGTTTGAGAAGGTCGAGTGAGAATTTCTACTTTCTTCTTAGAGGACGAGGTTGTTTCACCTTCATTATTAAGATTATCTTGTAAGCTCAATATATCTTTCTCAATTTGACTTTCCTCCTCAAAGGCTTCCAATAAAGTGTTCTTTTTAGACCTTTTGACCCATATAGCTTTGTTGTTGTGCAAGGCTTTGGCATAATATGCAACAATTAAAATTTCAGCGGGGATCGAATCCACAGGGATTTTGTTCTTTAACATCATAAATATTTGGTTAAATTCATTCACTTTTTCCTTAGGATTCATTTTTAAGCTGGAGAATTCCATAACCAAGACTTTCGGAGATTTATCATCTCCAAAGTTTTCAAGAAAACAAGTTTCAAACTTGTCTCAAGAGATGATGGTTTGGGGCTGCTGAGCAAAATACCATGTGAAGGCATTTCCCTCAAAAGTATAAGGAAATAATCTACATACTACATCCTCGTGTTCAACACTCTGGAGTCTAATAGTCAGCATAAATTTCATGATGTGATCTTCAAGGGATTTCTTTGAATCTGGATCACATTTAGGCAGCCATTTCTTTGGATGTTTAGGTAATGGGTGTTGGGGTCCAGGTACAACCACGATATCTTGATTGAGCCAAGGTTTGGCAGGATTATTTTGTTTTTCCATGGGAGTTGGGGGTGTTGAAGGCTGTGATGGTTCTGATGAAGAACTGCCTTCATCTGAAGACTCTCCTCCTCAAGAGGATGGATATGAACCAGGTGGGGAAGGTGGAATACCAAACTCTCCGGATCCAAGGATAGGTGTTTCAGTAGGATTGGTAGTATTACTACCTAAAGGGTTTTCAGGCAGACTAGTGCCTTGAAGATGTTGTTGGATATCCTTGAAGTCAAGGGGTTGATTCAACGGCCTGTCGGGTTGTCTGATATGGTCTAAGGCACTATGCATTCTTATGAGTGACTGACGAACAATTTCTTGGATGTCGACCCTTTATGGGACTGGTGTCACTGGTTCAATGAGAATATCAGGGTTATTGTTTTAGGTAGTTGTTGTTTCAAGTGTAACTTTATTGTCTGAGCGACTATGCATTACAACATGAGTACAAGTGTGTGGGGGAGAAGTCTTGTGGCCTCCACATGCCATCAATTAAATTCAGGCCCTCCTTCTAGCTCCATTTGTTGACAAGTGTAAGTGACACATCGTCAACTAGAAGATAAAATCCGAACTAGTGTTTTCTAAATAACCCAAGTTGTTTGGAGTGAAATGACCTAATGAGTTTAATGGCTCCGTTGGCCAACTAAAGTCCTAAAAATAACAAAAGCAAGGAAATTAATCTAAAAATCTACGATACTATGACCATAAATTTAATAATCTACAAGTCTTAAAATGGAAATGTGAACATGTACATGTTATTATGAACATGGTATATACAATTTGCAAGGTTTACGTGATATCTTGCGAAATAGATGTTTTGAACATGCTTAAGAAGTAGATAAAGAAAGCACATACATTTTATGTTTTCTATTTACAATCTAAAGAAATAAAGCATACTAACAAAACAAAATTGAAATAAGAACAGATAAAAGTCAAATCTAATTCAAATTGTTCCTATTTCATTGATAAATAATCGGACTAAAGAAAATGCGAGTACGCTGACCTGTAATTAGTCAATTAAAATGAGTTTGTGTCTCTACGTAATTCAAGCTCCTAGTTTTCCTTCCTATGAGGAAAACCTGTAATAGAATGATGCCAGCATTCCCAGAACCAACTCAAAGGTGTTTTGGAACAAGAATATAATACTAAACACATAAATATACAGATCTGGTGATCTTATAATGATGAACACTTATAATAAAGGAAAATTTAATACAAAGCATTCATGTAATACATCATCCAATATCCAACATAAATCCACGACATTTAAATGAAATATTGATCACAGATATATTATAGGACAGTAAATTATGGACATAATTAAAGTGTGGAAAAAAAAATATGAAATATCATATGATGATAAAACTAAAGATGTATAAACGCATTAACATTTCATAAGATAAAGGCAACACATAATGGGTAAGTGCCACGCTGGTCTAAATCCAAGGAGTGAACAACTTTTCCATTTCAGTCTTGAAAGTCATATGTCCATAATGTGTCCAAAACAAACATTGTCTCACTCTTAAGAGTGACCAGTATTTAAACTAGTTCAGGATTCAAATGCTCTTATAATACAAGATAAAGTTGAATCCACAAAAATCAGATAATATTACAGAAATAGTGAAACTAGAAACCACTCAAGCATGAGTTGGTTTGCCAAAAATAAACCAAAGTTTTATAAACATAAAGAGGCAGAAACTATTGAATAATTGAGTGTATGATTCAAGGTGTTTTCTCCATGCAATCATCATCATAATCCACCAATTCCCACTGATAGAAAAACCAATTTGATATTCAGATAACAATACTAATTATGATTCAAAAGACATTGGCTACAAAATTATAGGTTATGTAGCTAGTCTTATTATTGGCAAATGAAATCAAATTAAATCTTCCTATTTTGATTTTTTATAACAAAATGGAATAAAATAAAAACAAAATCATTTTACCATTAGAAATTAGTAAAAGAAGGCTCTGACAGTTCAGAATTTATAATGGCTTTGAAATTGGTTGTGTTTTTTATTATAATGTTCCCGAACTTCTTCAATCTTTTGTTTCCCCTCTCTCTGTGTGCCTTCAAATCAAAGTTCTCTCGTTCCAATAGGGAATTCCAAGTAACCAAGCATTTCACTTGATCCTGTAAGAGAGGAATATCTCTATAATAATGCTTTATCCAGTAGAGGCAGTTGTCACAGTGCACTGGCGTAATGGCAGACCGATGTGGAATACAGTCATCAACAGGTGCTTCATGTCTCACTATGGCCTGTTCTAGGTCATGACCAATACCTAAAAAACCCTCTTTTCCCTTGAGACATGGGGTTAAATTAGAAACGAAGTCATACTTTTCAACCTAGGTAACAACCTCTTTCCTATGACATTGATTTTCATGATCTTCACGAGCCTTGAAATAATATATCTCTCAGTCTGAACACTGATCATCGATCTCTATCGTATCGATCGAGCTCAGATGATCACTCTTTAGATTTCTTATTTTTCTATAAATCAAATGGCCAACATTCTTATTCCTGAAATTTGAATATGTGCTTTGTGGTTTCTTTCCCTTACGAAAATTATTCACAATAGGTTTATCATTATTGTTTAAATTAGATTCGTTCATAGGCACACGGTGATCCTTTTCTTTTAATTCACTAATTACCTGTTCCAAAGATATTTTAGGTGAAAACCTACATGGTAATTCCTTATCCATAGGAGTTTCATCAACAACATAAGGTGGTTCATTGAATTTAGATCCATCAAGTGAATTGATGATCTAGATTTTAGTCATTGGTCTGTCCAAATTGGGGTTTTCAATCAAATGAGGGATGATTGTATTGTCGACCTAGGTGAATCCATTTCAGCTCAAAAAACCCTCCCAACTATCACCTATTTGTGAAAGGTGAGAAACAAATAGTATCTTAACGAGCTCATAATGAAATAGATTCAACAGAGCATTTATGCTCTGTCGCTTATAGTGCTTCAACAGTTTGTAAAGACGCATTTGTAGGTAGAATGACATATTCAACTCAAAACCTATGAAAATCATAAGCAACTGAATGTGATACAAAAAAAACAGCCCATACCAACCTTCACAAGTGACAAACTGTTTCAAAATTAAAACGAGACTGTTTCATCTAGGTTTTAGAAAAGAAATGGGAATAGCTTTTGTACAAAAAGTGGATTTTTGAGAAGCCATGAATAAACTCCACGTGACATCCTCTATTTTAGCATTCTTAAACCACCTTTCGCCTTTTAATGTGATTCTTTTCGCCCTACTTATGAAATCCTCTGTTATATCCAACTGTACATCCCTGACCTTGGCCCTAAAACTATCAAAAGTTTGTGCAAAGACCTTTGCAACCTAGAGATTGTAGCCTTCGAAATTCTTGAGGAACACATCCCACCCATGAGCCTTCAGGTCATCTTTAGTGTCGTCATGGGATAGAAGATCTTGGCATACATTTAGCTCGATATGAACCATGGGTGCCATTTCCATTGTGAGAAGGATACAAGAGATATCACAAGGGATAGGTTTGGGTTTCTAGAAGACGAGGAGCAGAGACAAGTCTATGCAATGGAACAAAAATTTCACAGTTTGGGGACTATCATAACTTGGACAAAAGAATTAGGGAAAATGAAAACCAGAGGGCTCGTAAAACTACAGACCATTTCTCACGATGAGTGCCAAACCCTCCACAGTACAAAACCCCAATTCGCATAATGAATGATCTCACTAATATTCAGGCCAACAAGATAGATTGAAAACATATGTACAACACACCTGTACCAATTTACATAAATGTTGATATGATTGTTGAGTTTATGAAAACCACATCAAATGCTAATACAATGTTTTAATGCATTGGATCATTTCACAAATTAATTCAACAATTAACTATAGAACCAATGAAGTTGTGATACCCATAATACATAAATATTTCGATAGTGTATTAATCAATAAGTTCATAAAACTTGAGTTTAAACCATATATGGGTGCCTTCTAAAACGATATTTCTAAGGTAAAAGATATGTAATCAATACCAAGTTTTATATTTAAATTCATGTTTATAGTCATGAATTTAAAACAAAGAAATTGAAAATGCAAACAAAAAAGAGCTCAATAGGATAAGCTTAACCCAATCATTTCTTAGAAACATAAACATTTACAAATGGAAGGTGATGGAAGCTACAGAAAGGTATAATCTCTTTGTGGGAACTTTTATTGTGATAAGAATCGAAAATAATGGGTGGCCGCCAACAGGATGCTATCAAGGAACAATACTACCTTGTCGGAAGTTATAACGACCTATATACAAAATGGACTACACTGCGGCAGGAAAGAGACCAAGAAATGCCCAAGTTCACAAATATATTCCATATCTTGTGCACCAAGATGGGTATCAAATATTCTTAGTGACATCTGGTGCTCAAGTATCACAGTGGTATGCACAGATACATCGAGTCTGAAATGGATTTTTTGGACATCTCATCCTTAGGCGTGGTCTATCAATATGCCATCAAAATCGAGCAAAAGATTAAACAAAAGAGGTGGAAATTTTGGCCTGCGAACTCCTCACATCAGAAGCAAGTAAAGGGAAGCCCCGACCCACAGAGAAAAGGACAGAACAAGTATGGAAATCCTCAGGACAACCAGTCTAGGCCACAAGAAAAGAAGGACACTGGAAAGAGAAAGAAAGATAACATGAAGTGGTTCGACTTGCATAAGAGCCCCTGGCATAACACTGCTGATTGTCGCTCCAAGAAATCATTAGTGGATGAGGTGAAAGCCTTTGAATCAGATGTGGGTTATGAATATGAGTTGAAACCAGAAAGGGGGAGACAGATAATAGATGTGGAACCTAGTGCCATTGTTGCTACCACCAAAGTCCAGCCCGATAAACCAAACGAGCCAGAATAAGGCAAGCACCTCTTTCATTCACAGATGTGGGTAAAAGGCATCCCGCTGCACTTTATCGTTGATAGAGGTATTCATAAGAACCTCATCTCAGAATAGGTCATTAAGAGACTATCCCTACCAACAATGTCGCACCCTCAACCCTACACCATTAGATGTCTCCACCAAGGAATTGATCTCTGTGTCAGCCAATAGTGTTGCCTGTCGTACGACATCAATCTTTTCAAAGATGAGGTATTGTGTGATGCTTCTCCTCTCGAAGTTTGTAATGCTATTTTGGGCCAACCTTATTTATGAAAAAATCATGATGTATATGAGTCTAGGCCTCACAATGTTATTATTACTTTGAATAGGAAATTATACATGATACTCGAGGCAGTCTCACCTAGTGTTATTTCCTTGATCTCTGCCAAGCAATGCAGGAAGGTCATCTCTCAAACCAGGAAGTTTGTCTTCTTCATGATTCACTGTCAGAGTGAGAGAAATATTGCAGCCACATCCAAAGCCTTCGTGTCCGACCTCTCCACATAGTATAATAAAGTGGACAAGGTCGTGGCAGAATACAATGATATCTTCTCCTCACCGACCAGGGTAACTCTTCACTGTCAGGTCAAGCATCCCATTGATCTGACTCCTAGCGAACTGTTTACCAATGGGCCAATATAGCGCTTCTCTTTGTTAGAGAATGAGGAGATCAAGCGACAGATCTAAGAAATACTCCACAAGGGGCACATCTGTCCCATCTCATTGCCTCGTGGGAGCCCAATCGTGCTGGTGGAGAAAAAAGACGGGACCTAGCTACTCTGTATTGATTATTGGGACCTAAAAAAAATCATAGTCAGAAACTGGTACCTGATTCTCAGAATCGACGATCTCTTTGATCAACTCAAGGGGACACAATGCTTCAGTAATATTGATCTAAAGCCTGGCTACCACTAGGTTCCCATAGAATAGACAGATGTATGGAAGATCGCTTTCAAATCAAAATAAGGTCTTTTTGAATGGTTGGTCATGCCTTTTGGTTTGACAAATTCTCCAACAACTTTCATTAGGATAATGGATGATATCCTACGACCTTTCACCAATACGTTTGTAGTGGTGTATCTAGATGACATCCTCATCTACAACAAGATTTGGGAGGAACATTTGTATCACATTTAACAAGTTCTACACACCCTGTGGTAGCATAAGCTATATGCCAACTTGGAAAAATGCTCCTTCGACATGGACAAGGTCTAATACCTAGGCTACATTATGGATCTGCATGGTGTGCATGTGGATCTAGTCAAGATCGAGATCATCCGTGATTGGCCAGCTCCAACCACACTCACTAACCTTCGGAGCTTCTTAGGCCTTGCCAATTTCTATCGTAGGTTCGTGTTGGGATTCTCCCATATTGCATGGGCCCTCATTCAAGTAACCAAAGGTGGTGGTAAGGAAAAATTTGTGTGGGGCCTGTCCCAACAAAAAAAGTTCGATGATTAAAAGTAGCGCTTGTGCTCAACCCCAATAATTTCATTACCAGACCTGCAACATCCCTTTGAGATCAATACAGATGCTTCAGACTATGTTGTGGGCATAGTTCTCACTCAACACAGCCACCCCGTGGCCTATCATAGTGAGACACTATTAGATGATGTATGTAAGTACCCTACTTATGACAAAGAAATGTACTCCATTATGGAAGTCTGGCGCCAGTGGAGTCATTACATTCTTGAGAAGGAAATAGACATCCACATGGATCATAAGCCATTGTAGTTCATGTAGAAACAAGAAAAATTGCAGAATGACCACCATTAGAAGTGGTCCACATACTTGCAATAGTTCCACCTCAACATAAAGTATAAAACTGATAGTACCAACCGAGTCATTGATTGCCTCAGCCGACCTCCAGTCATGACACTCACCACGATGCTAGACTCTTGTGGCCACGAGACCTCTGGATGGGCCAACCTCTATGAGACAGATTCTAGCTTCTCTGCCACATACCAAATGTTGGGCGCAAACTCCGTTCTCATTAATTTCCATCTTCAGACGGGATATTGTGTCAACTGGGCCATCTCTGCATTCCATCAAGCGATTGAGAAAAGATAATTTGGAAATCCCACTATAGTCGAGTGGTAGGACACTTCGACGTCGAGAAGAC
>JASDQU010736407.1:167763-181298 GCA_032191745.1 Picea mariana | reverse complement strand
ACATACCAAATGTTGGGCGCAAACTCCGTTCTCATTAATTTCCATCTTCAGACGGGATATTGTGTCAACTGGGCCATCTCTGCATTCCATCAAGCGATTGAGAAAAGATAATTTGGAAATCCCACTATAGTCGAGTGGTAGGACACTTCGACGTCGAGAAGACAGTGGTAGTATTGTAGAAACATTTCTATTGGTCGAAACTTCTACAGGATGTTAGCAAGTATATCAGGTCTTGCACTGCCTGCGCTATTGCAAACCGACCACTAAGAAACAAGTCCTGTACACCCCCCTTCCTACTCTTGATAGGTCATGGGAATCCATATTAATGGAATACATGTCTAGCCTTCTGTCCACCAAGAGGGGAAATGATTGTGTCTTCGTTGTTGTTGATCGATTTACCAAGATGGAAAGAAGAGCATCACAGCAGAGGCCATTGCCAAGATCTTATTTGAACAAGTCTGGGTACATTTTGGAATCCCACAAACCATTGTATCATATTGGGTCAATCGATTCCTCAACACATTCTGGTTGAGCCTATGGTCACTTATGTACACCAAGCTCACCAAATCCATTTCCTTCCACCCCCAAACAGATGGCCAAACTGAGGTCGCCAATCGGATGATCGTGCATATCCTATGCATGTAAAATTCGAAGCAACCCCACACATGGTATGAGAGTCTTTCCTATGTTCAACATAGCTACAACAGAGCCCTACATAGCTCAACCAACCATAGTACCTTTTAGGTCAGGTTGGGATTCCAACCATTGGGTCCCATGGATGTTGTACTACCTATTGCATCCACCCCAACTGATTAATCACTTACTCCAACTAAAGCTGATAAAGCCTCCCCGTTCATTGAGTGGATCCAAAACATCCACCAAGAGGTTCAAGATATTTTACAGAATTCCTATGCCAAGTACAAGGAGTGCCATGATCAACATCAGGTGCCACATAAGTTTCAGGTGGGAGACAAAGTGTTGTTACACTTGCAGAAAGAACACCTTACAGGGCAACATCGGGTGCCACATAAGTTTCAGGTGGGAGACAAAGTGTTGTTACACTTGCAGAAAGAACACCTTACAGGGCCCCATAGGAAGCTTATCCCACTCCGTTATGGACCTTACACCATCACCATGGTTGTGGTTGACAATGCTTTTAAGCTCAACATTCCCCCTTTCCTTGGCCTGCACCCAGTGTTGAACGTGGATCTCCTTCAGCCATACTTCCCACCATTATTGGACACCTCAGAGATAGCAGAACAATTGATACCAACATAGCTCAAACCTGAATTCATGCAACATGCATCCAGTGATCAGATTGTGTACACACAGTTCAAGGGAATTCTCCAGCAAAGGATCCATATTTATAGAGTTGTCAAAGTAGGAAAACTCATGCACCAAGGCAAGTGGTTCACCCGGGGCCAAATTTAGCAGAAATTTCCTCATTTGATGGGGGCACTCAACGCAATGTAGACCATTGATTCATAAGGGGGGAGTATTGATATATATTGATGTCGGTGGACTCCCACCTATTCCTACTGGCTCATTTTGGCAATTTTCTAGTTTGGCAGTGTTTTCCTAGTTTTGGGGTCCCTAACTTCTGGGGCCGTTTTGAGGCCCTAAATGATCCATATTTTATGAGAAGAACGAAGTGAATACAAAGCATTAAAATATGCTTAACATAGAATAACATATATACAATAAAACTGGTTTTCTATTCAATAAGGAAAATATGCAGTGACTTACGTCAGGTGACCCAAAGGAGTGAAAGAAACTCAAAAGATTGGCTCAGTACAGAGGTTCAGCAGATGATAATGCGTGCAAAAGACAAAGTGTCGTGTTCAAGGGTGACTCTAAGAATTGCTCGATGATGTTCTCAAGAGACTGCTTGTCTTGCTTCTTTCAATTTTCCCCCATCCAGATAGATGAGTACCTCTTTTTGATTTAATGAGCTCGAGGAGGGTAACACATGTTCGATATAACTCACCTTCGGTAAGTTCCTTTTCCTTTGTTTAACGAACCGAAAGAAGTAAGGGTTCGATCCTGTATGGGCCTATCGATGTGTGCTTTAGCGAGTCCAAAGACAAAAAACTCGAAGGTTTTTCAGGATTATAGAGTTTGGAAAAACACTTAAAAGAGAACTCTCTCAGTTTCTTTTTCATACAGTAGTCTAACGAGACCGAAAAAGAGATAAACTATTTCTCGAAAGACACCCTTTCGAACCTTTTAACGAGTGTGAAAGGAAGCAAGGTCACTCGACAATCTTTTCATATTTAGAGAGTCTGAAAAGAGTTTAAAGATGACTCCAGGGGGGTTCCTTTTTTGTGTGTCCATGCGGGTCCGAAAAGGAGATAAAAGTTTACCCGGTGCGTTCTCATGTTTTTGAGCTTGAGAACGAACCAAGACTATGCTCATGAGTGCGACAAGGTAAATAACCCATCAGAACTGCCAAGAAACCTACAATGTCAAAACTACAAACCAAGGGTTTAGTGAAGCCATTATATTGTTAGAAAAACCCATAAATGACTAAACCTTATAAAAAATGGAAATTTATAAATAGCAACACAACGAAAATTCCATTTACCATTTCATTTTGCACAAGGATCTTGGAGTAGTGGAGATTCTCATTTCGGAGGTCGATCTCATTTCGCTTAATACCGGAGCTACGGTTGACCGTTTCTCTTGCCGTTTTGACTAGGTAGGTCTTCATCTCTCCTTCTTTCAATTACATGGTTTTATATTCATTTTCATAGCAGCATTCAATTTAAAAAATGAAGCCCTAAGTTGCCCCAAAAAGATCAAATCGACCTCTTTTACAAGTGATGGGAAAAGGGTATTCTTTTTGCAAAAACGTTTTAGAAGGGGATAGCTATGATGCCAACGCCCTAATATCTAAGTGGATGGGTCGTTTTTGTCAAAGAACCCATGGAAAATTCTCACATATGCCCACACAGCCATAAAGAAATCGTTTTCATTTAAAAACGTTTTAATTGTTGTGCGATGGACGTTGAATGGCTAAGAGAAGGTGTGATGATTGTAAAAGAGGGTGTGGTATTTTTCAATAATGTGGGCATTAGATTTCATGTTTTTTAGATTTCTTTTGAAAATTGCCGAAATGCCAAAACATTGAAATAATGAAATTCTTTATTCTTTTGTTTTGTAGGTGATTTCGGCGACCATGATTGAGTGAAAAGAACGAGAACATTAGATGGATGACTTAGTTTCCTTGCGAAGTCATCGCACACAAGCCGCATTGCGAGCTTGTGGCTTACTAAAATTCTTCAAATTGCAACAAATGAAGAAGGAGATTTTGTTGCTTGAGCACATGATCGGCTTATGGGATGTTGCGGAGCAAGGATTCTGGATTGGCACACAACTTCTAACCATTGAGTTGGAAGATGTGTATTTCTTGACTGGCCTCTCGAAAAGAGGGGTTCCCATATCTTTTTCCAGGTAGAGGGCACTACCTGAGCAGGTGGGCGTGTATCTGGCACATCACTACGTTCCAGGAGCGAGACTGGTAGGGGGTAGAATCCCTATCAAGGATATACAAGAGATACCCCTCCGGTCCATTTTGTTTGCCATCACGAGCATGACGGGCAGTACTAGCGTGCATATGACATCAAGATCACAGGTGGCTTATGGTGTACAATGTTTGGAACCAACACTATTCAACTGGAGCGTAGGGTTCCTTCGAAATGTGAAGGAACAGGTTTCACAGTCCAGGATGGGACAGAAGCAGTTTGGTTACGACTCTTTTCTAGTCTCATTTTTCCTAGAGCGCATCCCCCAGATGCAACCTCAGATAGCACTAGCGGTGCGAACAGTGGACGAACCAAGGGTGGAGAGGTGGATTAGTCTATCTTCGAGGCTAGTAACAGAGTCAGAGTTCTGTTTCACTGGCGATTTCTTTGCTTGGTTGAGACGAAAGTATATCTGGATAGAAGACTTCCCGTATGCTGAGGTAGATTTCCGTGGGAGCATGGATTTGATTTTACCCGTGAGGGAAGACTGGGATGTGTCAGGTAAGAGACCGAGCCATACCTTGTCTAGTTTTTGTTTTTTAAGTTTTTAATGTATATGTATTTTTTTGGGGGTACATAGAATAGTGTTTTAAAAGATGTATTATTTTCAACATGCAGACAAGGGAGCAGTGCGCTCGGTCGATATACCGATACCAGGACGTCGTGGGGGTGCTCCGATTGTAGCAAATCCGGGAGTACCCGTGATAGGTCTCCGGGAGGTTGAAAGAAACCTCCAAGGCCTCACGATGGGCATTCCTCCTCTATGGAGGGGAGAAGTGCCTTTACATCTGCAGAGGCACACCATGGGAGTGCCAGAGAATGTCAATTCTCTACTGAGACGTGTAGTGCTTGTAGTGATATGTTACTCATAGCATAATGTAGTGCAGGGAGATTAGAGTCTCTCTGGTGATCATATTTTTGTATGCCTTGTCAGGCGATGTTGTAGGGGTTTAAAGACCCAACATTTTTCTCTTCTACATACTTTTTTGATGTAATCAAAACATTTCAGTCATGCCATATATATATATATATATATATATATATATANTCTGTGATGTGTTTTAATTTACATGTGATGTACAATTTTGCTTTCCTTAAGTCTTATATGTGGGCAAGATACCGATCCATGATGTAATTAGCTAACGAATAGAAAACACTATTGAGTTCTCTTGGAATGTGTCTATATTCAATGTAATCGAACATTCGTTCAAGATGGCGAATTTGCAGGTGGAGACGTAGCAGGATAGGATTACGGATAGCGTAGATACGGTTGAGTTGATAGACCATGAGTTGGGAGTCTAAGTAAACAATGATACGAGAGATACCCAGAGAGGAGGCTTGGGTTAACAGTCCAATGACAGCGTGATATTCTGCCATGTTGTTGGTTGCTGGTCCTAAGCAGATCCCTCCTGAACTCACCACCTCGTCGAATTGGTAAATAACCCATGCTGCTGAAGAAATGTTCCGGGTATGTTGACTAGCACCATCTGCAAACCCAAAAAAGATAGGAAAGGAAGACATCATCTGCGCATGAAAACACAAGCACAATCATGAGTGGCAAAGGTAAAGACTTGAGCATGCGAAAGAAATAGACACACCAAACTAAAATACAATAGTGTACAAAGTACACATGCTAGGTGATCTAAGCATAGTACTTTTTAAGGTAAAGCCCGTTTCGGGGCTCTCCTAGGGAAATTCCATCATAATCTACTAATTCATAGGCGCCTCTGTGTAGAACACGCTTCACGATGTAAGGGCCATGCCATAGAGGTTCTAACTTGCCTGTCCCCAATTTGTCATGAGCTTGGTCATAAACGAGGACTAAGTCTCCTTCTGCAAAAGTCCAAGGATGGATGAATTTGTCGTATTGACTCTTAATTCGTTTCTGATGTGCCTCATTGATGAGAGCGGCATCACGGCGTGTCTCGTCCAGCTTGGATAGATGCAATAAACATTCTTCTTTGGCAGAAATATGGGGTAGGAGTTATACTTTAAGTTTGAGTGATGGAATTTCACACTCGATTGGTAGAACGGCTTCAATGCCATACACCAACTAGAAAGGAGTAAATCCAGTTGTGGTTTTCACGGAAGTGCGATAAGCCCAAAGAGCAGAGAAAAGTTGTAGATGCCACGATGTCTTGTTTTCCCCTACCATGCATTGAATCATGGTTTTCAAGACTTTGTTGATGGCCTCAACTTTTCCGTTGGCCTGAGGATAGTAAGGGGATGAGTTTTCGTGGAAAAAACCCAATTTGACATGCAGTTCGCTCATCATCTGGTTTTTGAAGTGTGCACCGTGATCAGTGACAATGGCACGTGGTACATCAAAATGAGTTATGATGTGGTTGAAAAGGAACAGAGCTGCGGTACGACCATCGTTCAGGAAGGTAGGCATAGCCTCAACCCATTTGGTAAAGTAGTCGACGACGATGATTATATAACCGTGCCCCCCAGATGAGGTAGGATTACACTACATGAAATCCATACCCCACTTGGCGAAGGGGCTGATGGCGATAATGGGGTGTAGTGCAGTAGGGTGGGTACATGCCTTCTTGTTAAATACTTGGCAAGGTGGGCATTTTTTGACTGCCTCAATACAATCTTTGAAAATCGAGGGCCAAAAGTAGCCAGCACTTAGGATTTCTTGGGCTGTGGCCATCCCGAAAAGGTGACCGCCACAGGCGCCAAGGTGACAATCGTTCAGAATGCGTTCAACCTCCTCATGAACCAGACATTGTCGAAGGATGGTGTCAATACCATGGCGATACAAAGTGTCACCGACGATGGGATAACGACGAGAATGGTGGCGAATACGTCGATGCTCTTCACGAGAAATGTTAGGCTGAAAACGTTGGGTTTGAATGTAAAGGAGGATGTCTCCATACCAAGGATCAAAGGTGCTGATGAGGAAAAGAGATTCATATGGGAGAGAATCTCTAGGTTCGATGTCTTTATCAGCATGAGGGAGAGCACAGATAAGCTTTGTGAACACCAGGGATTTTTTGTCTTTGGACTTCGTAAATTCAAGATCGAATTCCTGAAGGATAACGATCCATTTGGAATATTTTCCCCCAATTACTTGACATGTCAAGATGTGGTACATGGGGTTGGAGTCTGCAATCACCATGGTGGTTCGTAATAAGATGTAATGGCGGAATCTTTGGACAACGATGATGGCTTCCAGAGCCAGTTTCTCGACATGTGAATATCGGAGTTTGGGTCCAGATAGACCCTTGCTTAGGTAATAAATCACATGTTCTTCACCGTTGGGGTCCTCTTGAACTAACACCATTGCAATAGTGGAAGTGGAGGCAGCCAAGTAAAGGATATAGTCCTTTGTATACTTCGAAGGGTGCAACAAAGGTGCGTGGGTCAAGGCATGTTTGAGAGCATCAAATGACCATTGGGCAGTGTCATCCCAGATGAAAGGGGTGTTTTTCTGCAGTAACCACATGAATCCTTTAGTTATCTTGGCGTAGTTGCAGATGAAACGACGAAGGAAGTTTGATTTGCCTTGCAAACTTTGGAGTTGGGTTAAATTGGTAAGTGGGGGTAAAGCTATAATGGCATTAATCTTTAAGGGATCCACCCTGATCCCATCTTTGGAGACAATGAAACTGAGGAGTTGACCGGATTCGACAGCAAAAATGCACTTATGTGGGTTCAAGCGAATACGGTAGAACCAACATCAAAGAAAAATCGCCCGTAAGTGATCAATGTGATCGGATCTATTGGATGAGTGGGAGGGTAAATCATCAAGGTAAGGCTCTACGATATGCTTGATATCGTGGAAAGTGTACGACATGGCCAGCTGGAAAGTAGCACCAGCATTTTTAAGGCCAAAAGATAGCTTTCGATAGGTGAAAGTACCCCATGGGAAGATAAAGGTTGTCTTATGTTGATTAGTAGGTAAGATTTCAATCTAGTTATACCCAGAAAAGCCATCTATAAAAGAGAAGATTACGCTCCCTACGCAATTATCGATGATTTGGTCGATGAAGGGCGTAGGGTAGTTGTCCTTGGGAAAATATTTGTTGAGATCCCGAGAGTCAACACAAACACGGATGGTACCTTGTTTTTTGGCAACCAGAACAAGGTTGGAGACCCATTCTCTCAAAGGGACAGATAGATAAAGCCAGATTTTAGAAGTTTCTCAACTTCTGCCTTTATAGCTACGATTTTCTTGGGATGAACCGGGAAAAGATTTTGTCAAACAGGTTTCGCGTCAGGGTAAGTCTTGATTTCATGCACGACGATCAAAGGGTCGATCCCTGGCATTTCCTCGTAGCTCCATGCGAAGACATTGTGGAATTATTTAAACAAAGTGGTGTAAGAGACCACTTCTTTGGGTGTGCAATTAGCACCAAGGTTAATGTTTTCCACAACACCTTCTTTGATCGAAATGTCAATAATGATCGTAGTAGAGATGTTACCCATATTCCCCTCAGAGAGAGTATCTTGTGTGAGGATAGGAGATTGCGGAGCATCGGTAACATCGGGAGGGAAGACAGAGTGTATGTCTTGGTGAATTTCTTCCAAAGGTGGAAGAAAAGAGGATCGATGATGGTTATCATCCCAAGGTAGATCGTCAATGCTAAGCATTTCCATAATAGATTCATCAGAAGGAAAAATTTGGGAAATGTAATCGACGGGAGATGATAGGGAATCCAACCATGAGGGCACCGAGTAGGCATTAGGTGCCAACAAATGTGGGTTGTTCAAAGAGGGAGAGGTAGATTGAATAGCTATGTATGCGGCCTCGGCTGGGCTAAGTGGCATAGTGTCACCGAGCACATCAAATTTCATAGGACTAGGTACAATCCAAGGATCAGATGATTCCAAGGATTGATAAGGCATTGTCTAGATCATATTGACAGCGGCAATATGATGTGCGGTAGGTGGAAGTGGTGTAGGGAAAGTACCCATAAGGCTAGAATCTTTCAATAAGCCAACACCAATGCTTTCATACGTAACTGGGTGGTCTCCCAAAAAAGGGATGTTGTTGGTGACAGGGACGCGAGCGTCGGGTGTACAGAAATCGAGTTGATCAACAGTGACAATTTTTCCATGATGGGGGAATTGTACACATTGAAACACCGATGAGGCGACAACAGTCATAGCATAGAACCAACTTCTTCCAAGAAGTAGGTTGTAATTGAGGGGGGCATTGACCACCTCGACATCAACGGTAATAGTTTTTCCGCCCAACTGAATGGCTAAGGATTGTAACAATCCGTGAGGATTAAGACCTCATCCATCGAAAGCGCGTAACATCGTGGGGGATTTGTTAAGGGCAGGTGATTTTAAGCCTTTCCAACAAGCTAAGGACATGACGCAAGTAGAGGCTCCCTCATCCAAGATAGTTCGGTGGATTTGTTGATTGTGAACAACAACATCTATTTGGAAAGCTAGCTAGTGGGAGAGTCGCGGTTGGTGATCATCCAGATTAAACGTGAGGTTATTTGATGACTCAGGATCAAAAGTGCCGATGGCAGCTAAGAGTGTTCTACGTTGGCTGGGACAGTGTTGTAGAACTTCTAAAGCGGACATAGCACATGGTTCTTGGGCCAAATCTTCTACATTGTTGTAGTTTTGGGCAGCCCGTGAACTAGGATTGAAGGTAGATTTTCGGATAGTGCTCTTAGGAGGGTGTAAAATGGAGTCAAATGAAGGTTTCTTAATCTGAAGCGGCCTGGATGGAGGGCTAGCAGATGGAGGACTAACGAAAGATGGTAATGGGTTTGGTATGGAACCATTAGTAGTCTTCGTCTTATCAGGTTTAACTGGCGTGTCATATGTTGCAGAGTGAGTGGTCAGATTAACCCTGTTAAACATTTAAATGTGGGCACTTGTCGAGGCCTCATCATGGGGTTGGTTGGAACTGCCCCCTGCAGTGGGGGTTTGGGAAACAAAGATTGTTGCTGTGGAAAAGGCTGAGTAAGCACCGCGGGTTGTGAATTTCCATTAAATAGCTTGGCCACTTCATCGCGATGTGGACAGTCTCGAGTGTAGTGATCGTCGCCAAAAATGAGACATGGGAATTTTGGTTTTCGTTGTGGTTGTTTTTCAGCAGCAGGGGTTTGTGGTTGATTTTTTGGTTGTTCGTTGTTATTGTTTTTCTTTGGTTTATTTCTTGCTTTCTTATTTCCCCCAAGTTGTTGTGAAGGGGTCGATTGGACCACATTCACCTCAGAGACCTGAGTTTGAGGGGGGATAGAAGAGGGTGCAGTCAGGCTAGGAGCAGCCATTGAGGCAGGCCGTTGAGTTGTTCCAGTCGACTGGGAAGCAGATTGGGTTTTAACGGAGCCAATAACTCCATCCGCGTGCGAGGCAGACGATGGTTTGGATGGATCATTAGTGGTGCGGGTAGCATTCAGTATCAACTCATACAGAGTACCAGACTGTGAATAGACCAAGTCTAAGTACTGAGCTCAGGAAATAGCTTCTTCCTCAGTGACTACACCACCCATGGCAACATCACGAGCGATCTGGGGTAACAATGATTTAGTGAACCATTCCACTAATAATTGGTCAGGAATGATCGCTTTGATTAGCCTTCATCGTCGTCTCCATTCATGGATATGATCGGAGATATGTACGAAGGTTGTCTGACGAAGGGAGGTCAATAGTTCAGTACCCGTCTCGTATCGAATGGGTAGTTGGAAGTGTGTGAGGAAGGACATGGCGAGAGAGTTGNAGAATCGTCCATGAGGGAGTTGGATGAACACCACAAATGGAAAGTCATCACGTGGTTGTTTGGGTCTTCTCCGGACTTTCCGTCGAATTTTGGGATATCAGAAGGAAGTTTAGCTGGAATAGCTGGCCAAATTGGAGAATGATAAATAGGATCATTCGTTAACTGAGACAAGTCTGGAAGGTCCAGGGTAGCTAGAAAAGGTAGTTGTTAGTTAACCTGTGGGTAATGCTGGTATGGCATGGGGACACCAGTAGGGACATACACTGGGTTATGTGGATAATTGTAACTAGTGGGCCCTCTTGTATGAGGTTGGTGTTGATCAGGGTACACATGATTTGAGGTATTTGAGAAACATGTGCGAGCAGAGGATAAATGGATGGGTTTTGAGGATTATAAGTTGGATTTGGCATTTGTCCATAAGGGGGTTGTTGTGGAGCTTGAGAATTGTGTCCTGCCGAGAACTGTGGATTTCCTGGAAAAGGGATGTTCCATGGATTAGGTGTGGCAGACACATTTTGTCCATATGGTTGATGGTAGGCTCTAGATTGAGGTTGCCCCCCAGCATGAGGGTGCCCCCCAAATGGAAGTTGTCCTCCGGTGGGAGGATGCCCCCCAACTTGAGGCAGAGTTCCCGAAATTTGAGAACCAGACATAAATGACTGACCGGTACTACCGAATGGGTTAAGACCACCAAGACCAGTCCCTTCGAGTTGTTGGATAGGTATGGAACTTCCCGGTATGACTTGGGTAGTAGTGGAAGTGGTAAAATTCAGTGCTCTGTACCCAAAAGGGAGTGATTATGTAGGTCTTGGTGTTACTAGTGTGCCAATTGCAGCTTGGCTAACCACCACATTACCGGCAGGAATAGTCGGAATGTGAGGGACCATTGTAGAATGGGCCGTCTAGATAGGAAAAGTAGGCCTTGGGCCAATGGACGATGTGTTCGAACCAACGGATGGTGTGGCTGTAAAAATGGTGGTATCAATAAAATGGTTTAGGGGTATGGTGTAGGTGATAGGTGCGTCAGCACCCATCCCTGTTCCATAAAGATCCCGCACCATGCGCGGTGGACTTCGAACAATGTTTGCGTTCCAAAAGGGGTCATTGGATAAAGGGTTTGAATGAGACCCAGTCGGAATGTCAAAAGGATTGACGATGAAAAATTCACCAACTCAATTCAGTTGGAGGACACGTCGTTCATATCCCTCCGGAATGCGGAAAGCTTCCGGAGACTCTGAAACAATTCGAAAATTCTCCAAAGGAGTGGGAACTTCTTCTTGGGAAGTTGTAGTATCTTGAACCTCGCTCTATTGAGGAGATTCCTCCATAGAATGAGGGGGTAAAGGGGTGTTCCCTTCCATATTTTTGGAGGAAGTCCCTGTAGCCTCCGCGAATGGTGTGGAGGGTCGATGTTGGCGAAAAAGAGTCGGGGAAAAATATCTATGGCCGACTACCAAAAAGAAATAGCATACGCTAATAGAATCTAAGAATCACAACCAAGCAAACAAGGCCTTCTCTTGATGACCATACTAGTTGGTGATGAAATCCAACATCGCGTGATCAAGTCGAGAAGGGGGGGGGATATGGTTGAACAGTTACAATGGAAACCCGCTTAATGGACTTACGCCTTGGTGTAAGCTTCCACGCAGTAATTGTGGATTTACCCTTCAAGGAGCCCGAGTGAGTTTGACCAATGTCCACTCTGTTAGCACTCTGTAATTTTCCCAAGGCTGTGAGGCAGTCACAGAGGCAACATCAAAACTGCTTCGAGTCTTGGATCTAGCCCTCCAAGACTCAGAGAGGGATCTCTCTGTCTGATATGGCTTTGTTTGAAAAGAATATTATGCTAGCTATGCAGAATAGGGTTATGTTCTTGGGGTTTTCTGGTTGAGACAGCAAAACAAGACCATCGGGCTATGGGGTCTATTCACAAAGATAGAGATCAAATAACAGTTTATAAGAAGTCTTTTCACAGGGCAAGATAATGCAACTATTGGATTCTTTGGGAATAAGTGATGGATTAGCAGAAAATGTGAGATTATCAATCATAGTAAAGAATCATTTAAGAATTTCTTCACCACAACATCAGAAGACAAACATTTAGATTTTTTAAAAGTCAGAAAACAAGGTATGCACAGATAAATCCTGTAACTTTAACTCCTTTTAAAAGATCAGACAGAGAACACAATGATAACAAAGGCAGATACACATTCAACGATGAGGGAAAAACTTCACCAATAGCTAACATACAGGAATCCTGTGAAACATTTCTTTATATTTCTGGAAAATCTCAGATAGAATTTACAGTGCTCCCAGCCTGCCTGGGTGTGAGATCAACAACCTTTACATCAAAAATCATCTTTGAATAAAAAGGGGAGATCCCCCAACAAGTTTCTCAGTCAGTTTTAAATGCCTCGGCCAAATATAGCCACGAATCCCCCAAATTCTGGAACTGCCTGACATGAAAGACGGATCGGTTTTCTGCGAAAAAGGGGTCCGAACAGACGTTTGTTTCTCTTCAACGATAACACCTGGGAAAAAACTGAAGGAGGTTATTGTACATGGGCATGTGCTGGACAAAACCAACTTTGGTTTCACCAAATTCATCCCCAGCTGGCTGTAACAGCTCCCGCAAAATCAGGACTGTAACGGAAAAGTGAAAATCTGGAAAAGAGGGCCTCGAAGATGGCTTTGATTCTCCCTTTTCATAGTGTCATTGCAAAAACTAAGAGATGTTTTTGTTCTTCAGCCCGTGATGAGAAAAAAACTCTCTCAAATTTTTAAAATCCATTTTCATTTGCCCATAATCCGTTCTGAAAGAAGACATAGTGAAATAGGCAAAAAATGGCGAAAAAGAGAAAAGTGGTTTTATTTCCGGGCAGGCGGTATTCCGGACCCCCCCCCCGAGGTGGTAAGCGGTTNGGGGGGGCGGGTTCCGCTAGAATAGGGTCATGACATGTGTATGGAGGGTGGTATTGGGAAACAACTATTCCGAACCCCCCCCTCTCGTTAAAGTTTGGATGGTGAGGGGGGTCCGGAAAATTTCTCACTCGTTGATTTTTTGTTTGATGTGATGAGTGTATACGTGGGGTTTGATGTGAGCACGAAGTTGGGGATGGGTAGGATGGGTAGACTTAGGATACTTTGTTTTAGTTTTTTAATTTTTTTGTTATTTGTTTTATGTTTTTAATATTATTACATGTTTGTTCACATTTTGTTTTACGTTAATTATTATATTTGTGTTTTGTTTTTGTTTATGTTTTTTATTTGTTTTATATTGTTTTATATATTTTTTGTTTATTATATTATATGTT
>JASDQU010736407.1:145291-166361 GCA_032191745.1 Picea mariana | reverse complement strand
CACATAGGCCATCCAATCGATCATCGATTAGATCCTGAAAAGACTGACAAGACTACTGCATTGATTCCAATGATATTTCCTGACCTTTTATGTATTTATCCTTCAACACTTTTCCAAGAGTCTCCTTCAAAATTTGAAATGAATTAAAGCACAATGGTATCGAGTTATTTTGGATTAACTCATAATTTGTCTCAGGATTTAAGCTTTCATTTGGAATTTGAAAATCAAAGTAGGTAAAGTGCTACAATTATGGGTTTAGAACAACCTCAACATCAACATTGACATCTTCACCTAGTTGATTAGAAAATTCTCCCTCTCTACTATTGACAATTTGCTTACAATTTGCTCTCAAAAATTGAAAAGAAGAGAAACATAAGGGCAAAGATTTTTCCCTTACTCTGAAATTTTTTGCCCCTTCCTCATCACTGTCATGACTATTGTACAAGGGATGATTGTCATATCTGAACCGTAAATGATCTTCTTCCTGGAAACAACATGCTGATGGTTTCTCTGAACAGTCAACCTCTATTTCAGCCTCATGATCATCATCATGTTGGTCACACTTGGGAACCTCTATTTCATCATCATGTTTATCATCATCATGTTGTCCATTGAACATGCATATCATGCCAGGAGAATCTTCCACCACTCTCTGATTTTGAACTTCATCTTCGACTGTATGGTGAATGGAATACATGAAAGAATCATTAGCCAAACCATGGTACCAAGGGTGAGCAGCAAAATGTTTGGGAACTATGACACTTTCTTTCTCTGAAATCAATGGACCATGATGTCTTTCGACATCAAGCTCATCTTTCCTATTGATCTTCTACATCATCTCATCCATGGCACTGGCCAAAATCTCCAGTTTATCTTCTGATGACTTCAACTGCTCCCTTTCTTTGTCCTTTGACTTGGATCTTTTGATCAGCAAGTTGGTCTCCACATCAACTGCAATGTTCTGCATTTCTTCAAGGCTTGTAGTGTTCCTTTCTCTCAATTGGAATGCCATCTCAGGATCGAAGGCATCTGGGAAATGCAATTTGGCTAAACCAGGAGGTGGCCTTACATCCACAGGTATTGAATGATACACCTCATTGAACCTCGCTGAAAACTGTTGTACCGTTTCCCTGGGTTTTCTTTTCAAGTGGTCGTATTCTTCTAGGATGAGGAACACATTTCCCATGATCACCCACCTATCTAAGAACACTTGCATGAATTGATGAAAATTTCTAATGCTTGCAACTGGCAGATTTATAAGCCAATTTTTAACTTTACCTTGCAAAGACAGGGCAAACATCCTGATATAGACATCATCATCTTCAACCTCATAAAGGTCAAGTAAATCCTCAAGGTTTTGAATATTCTTTTCAGCAGTGATCTTCCCATTTTCTCCATCAAACCTAGGAAGATTATTGATGTAATTGACAGGGAGGTCATGGAGAAAATGAGGAAAATCTAGAGGCTTGTATCGGTCTGGGAATTTCGCAAGCACAGGAGATGAAGCAAGGGGTTTACAACCATCTAGAGGTTTTGCAAGAGTAGGAGATAAAGAAGGAGGCTTATGTCTCACTAGGGTTTCTACAGATGCATCTGGGGTGTGCACAGGTGTATGAGTATGTACAGAATCCATGATTGGGGATCTGATCTCTTGAGACTCATCAATTAACAGATGGTCAAAGTAATCTTCAACAATATACTTTTGATCAGGCTTAGAAAAAGATAAGACATAATTGCAGATAAAACCAAAGATGTTTTGAATGCAATTTGATCTTGAGTACCTGGTCTTTCTGGGCTGATTGGCCATGCTTTAGGTTCTTACTCCAGCGGAGTCTTTGAGTTTGGCACTGTCTGGAGCTGATTGGAGTCGCCAGGTGAATGATCTCAGCCTTTCTGGTGTCTGGTCACTGTCCACCATCAGTGATCAGATCTGGACCTTTGAAGTGTACTACTGGGGAACTGTTCCCCAGTATGGTCGCCATTCTGTTAGCACTCTGTAATTTGCCCAAGGCTGTGAGGTAGTCACAGAGGAAACATCAAAACCGCTTCGAGTCTTGGATCTATCCCTCTAAGACTTAGAGAGGGATCTCTCTGTCTGATATAGCTTTGTTTGAAAAGAATAGTATGCTAGCTATGCAGAATAGGGTTATGTTCTTGGGATTTTCTGGTTGAGACAGCAAAAGAAGACCATTGGGCTATGGGGTCTATTCACAAAGATAGAGATCAAATAACAGTTTATAAGAAGTCTTTTCACAGGGCGAGATAATGCAACTATTGGATTCTTTTGGAATAAGTGATGGATTAGCAGAAAATGTGAGATTATCAATCACAGTAAAGAAGCATTTAAGAATTTATTCACTAAAACATTAGAAGACAAACATTTAGATTTTTTAAAAGTCAGAAAACATGGTATGCATAGATAAATCCTGTAACTTTAACTCATTTTAAAAGATCAGAAAGATAACAAAATGATAGCAAAGGCAGATACACATTTAACGACGAGGGAAAAACTTCACCAATAACTAACATATAGGAATCCTGTGAAATGTTTCTTTATATTTCTGGAAAATCTCTGATAGAAGTTACAGTGCTCCCAGCCTGCCTGGGCGTGAGATCAACAACATTTACATAAAAAATCATCTCTTAATAAAAAGGGGAGATCCCCCAACATGTTTATCATTCAGATTTAACCGCCTCAGCCAAAAATAGCCACGAATCCCCCAAATTCTGGAACTGCCTGCCATGAAAGATGGAACAGTTTTCTGCGAAAAAGGGGTCCGAACAGACGTCTGTTTCTCTTCAATGATGACACTTGGGAAAAAAATGAAGGACTTTATTGTATATGGGCATGTTTAGGACAAAATCCTCCTTTGGTTTTTCCAAATTCGTCCCCAGCGGGCCGTAACAGCTCCCGCAAAATCAGGACTGTAACGGAAAAGTGAAAATATGGAAAAAGGGGCCTCGAAGATGGCTTTGATTCTCCCTGCTCGTAGTGTCGTTGAAAAAATGGAGAGAGGTTTTTGTTCCTCATCCCGTTATGAGAAAAAACCTCTCTCGGAATTTTAAAATCCATTTTCATTTGCCCATAATCCGTTCTGAAAGAAGACATAGTGAAATAGTCAAAAAATGGCGAAAAAGAGAAAAGTGGTTTTATTTCCGGGTAGGCGGTATTCCGTACCCCCCCTGAGGTGGTAAGCGGTTTTTTTTTTTTGGGGGGGGGTCCGCTGGAATAGGTTCATGACATGTGTATGGAGGGTGGTATTGGGAAAAATCTATTCCGAACCCCCCCCTCTCGTTAAAGTTCGGATGGTGAGGGGGGGTCCGGAAAATTTCTCACTCGTTGATTTTTTGTTTGATGTGATGAGTGTATACGTGGGGTTTGATGTGAGAGGGAAGTTAGGGATGGGTAGGATGGGTAGAATTAGGATATTTTGTTTTAGTTTTTTAATTTTTTTGTTATTTGTTTTATGTTTTTAATATTATTACATGTTTGTTCACGTTTTGTTTTACGTTAATTATTATATTTGTGTTTTGTTTTTGTTTATGTTTTTTATTTGTTTTATATTGTTTTATATATATTTTGTTTATTATATTATATGTTTTATTTATTAAATTTTAATTTGTTTTAATGTTTTTCTTTAATATTATTTTATTTTTAATTCTTTTTAATTTTATTTTTAATGTTTTATGATTTTTTTATTTGTATTATTTTTTAATTAATTAAATTCTAACCTAATTACTAACTTAGATTTTTAACTTAATTAATAATTAATTAATTATTAACTAGTTATTTATTAATTAATTTAACCTATCCTAACTATACTAACATTACTTATTTAATCTAATTAACTTTATTGTTATTTTTGTTTGTCCTAAGTCTGATTATTCATGGATGGGTGACGGGCGAGAGGTAGTCAAAGGGGCAATAGGACAAGGGAGTGGCGTAGCGTGGACGAAGGATGTAGCAAGGTGATGGGGGATCGAGTGAAAAGAATGGAGGGAAGAAACGGGATCAACCGAGCCATACTTCGTCATCAAAAGAGAAATGCCAAATCAACAGTCGAAGAATCGAGTTGCCTATAATTATAGGAACCCAAAACGCTCCAGGTACAGTGAGACTTCCCTTCACTGTCACCTTGTGTAAGACCCTAAATATTATGGCCAGTAAGGTTACCAATTCGCAGTCAGCCCCTGGGCGGGTATAGTCGACAGTCCAATCCGAACGTACGGGTAGGGTATCTGGCCCGAAATCAACTAAAAGGATTCCACGTAGTAATTGTGGATTTACCTTTAAGTGATCCCCATAATACGATCTGACCACTACAATCAGTCAAACCACGGAGGGATAATCCCCATAGCTTTCCCGAATGTGACCTCGTGCATAACCTCTATGTGAGAGGGGGATCCCAAGCAAACTTATACGACAATTGGATTTGACTCTCCCTAACTGAGGATGCTAATGTTTGTTTCAGAAACTTTGGAGAGTTATGCGCACAGCCTAATCCAAAGTACTAAGCCTAGTCTACTGTTGGTGGAGGATCCTAGAAAAGAAAATGTTCTAGATAACTTTTAGTTAGCGTTCATTTTATAGCTATTCTTTACTCAAAAGGGGTGCATGGAAGTGAAACGAATGGAATTATGAATCATTCCCAAAAAATGCATCAAAGATGATAAGAAGTCATTTCTTTTCGATGAACATCTATCTAAGGGAGAGAGAGAGTTCTTTTCACTAACAAGCACTAATAAGGAATGTCCTCAAACAAATTTTCTTCAATCAAATCCTAATGTGATGCTAAAACTTTTGAGATACCTTCTAATATGAAAAATCAATCATGAAGATGTCTCTTTATTGTTTGTATATGAATAATGATTAATTCAAACAATGTTCGTCTTGCTAATTATCTTTTTGGATCAATGAAAATAAGACCAACATAAGCAAGAATCATACAAACAATACACCCTCTCGTTGTGATCAAAACAAGAAGCAAAAGAAAAGAAGCAATCAAACAGAAATCAAAAACTTCACACCAAAAGAAATGTCGAAGAACAATGATCTTAACTAAAACTAAATGAAAAGATCCGTAGGCCTCTGATGACCTTCACCAGAGTTTTTCGCTCAGTCAAAAAGGGGAGAAAGACAATGCATGGGTTTCAAACTCCAAACGACAGAAAAACTTAACAACAATAGTGAAAAAGGCTACAAAATCCAAACAGCAAGATGTTTGTTATTCAAAAAGACAGATGTCAAAGCTGGAAAGGAAGAAGCATTGACTCACAAGGTGACTCAGCAAGAGAAACACAAAGGTAAAACCCTGAAAAAAAACAATTCTGGAAGGCTTTTTGGGCAAAAGAGGGTTGTCACTCTGTTGTCAAGAGAAAGGAGCGTTATAGCACTCTGTGTAAGGCACTGAGGGAGTGCTGGTGCTCTTTTAACACAGGGACAGGGGTTCCAGGTTCAAAAAGCTCCTAAAAGTGTCAAAAATCCAAAAATTGCAGTTCAGTCTCGACAATCAAGTTGAGTGTGATGGGGTAGGGAGTCAATCAGCTCATGAAATCAATCAAAAGGGGGCGAAACAGGTCTGAAAACAATCAAGGAGTAGGAAAATTTCTATGAAGAGAAATCGAAACAATAAGTTTCGATTTGAGGACTCCCCAGTGGAATCGCCAGTTTCTGTTGTAGGAAAATCTCCCTGCGGACAGGTAGATTGCCTCAAAGAGCTAGACCCTAAAATCTAAGACAGAAAGTGCTTAACATGGACACTGACTTCCTTTCAAATCTATACAAACTAATACATGAGGAGGAAGGAGAACAGAAGTACCTCTTTATTGACGTTTGTCCCTACATGCTCTGAGTTGAGCTCCAATCTTCTGCTCCTCGATGAGCCCTGTAGACAAACAAAGTATGACCACTTCCTACTCTATTGATATTAGCTTGAAAACAGATCTATCTATCAACGATAAGTTCATGAAATATCAGACACAAACTAGAAAGAAACAAGCCAAGCGTGTCATATTAATGAGAATAACGACAACAGTACTTACAATTGTAGATGCGAGTGCGACAGCTTCGTCAAGTCCCTTTCATCTAACCCTTGCTCGAAAGATCCACAACCTGGATGATAGCAGCCTCACTGATCACTCTCCTTTGGCTGACTGTGTGTTTCCTATGAGATCATAGGTTTCATGCTAGCAATTCTTCCCCCTTTTCACCATCATGGAGCCTTCTTATATAGGTTAAGAGAAGCTTAACCTCTTGAGTTATCTTTAGAACAAGTTGAGGAATCCCCTCCTTAGATTAGTGATCTCTTGATGGAACAAAGAATTCGAATGCAACTACCTTCTAAACTTGAGATATCCTCCACTTATTCTCCTCAATGGGCCAACCACTGCCTCAAATTAGATAGCGCTCCCTCAAAAGGGGCATCAAGGTGCTATAACGCTCCCTAGGAGGCTCAAGGGAAGCCCCAATGCTCTAAGGATGGGCAGCGCTCCTTTAAAGAGGTGGTTTGTTGCTATAACGCTCCCCAGTAGCTTGTGGGGGAGGGAAAGTGCTCCAAAGGATGCCATAGGGGAGCGCTCTCCTTCAAAACCCTGTTTTAAGGGCTCCTTTCAAGTGATAAGAGTTCCTTGACTTCAGTAGATCATTCTCCTTCCTCCAATTCAAGTGTCTGAGGTATCCTAGGTATCTCCTTGGTGTCATCATCATGGTAATATGATTTGTTTGATGTTTGTGACACTTGTGAATGACATGTGACACTTGCGATAGTTGAGAGGATCATGCGACACTTATGACACTTATCGTAGTGAGAAATATTGAGGTGTAACAGCTGCACTTGTTTGGATTCAAGCGAATCCTAAAGTAGCAACAACGTTTGAATATTAGTCTAAGGTGTGTGGGATGATCCGTTCTCTTGCGAGATCGAGATGTTAAATCATCTAGGTAGGCCTTGACTATATGCTTGAGGTCATGAAAAGAAAAAGACATGGCCCGCTGGAAAGTGGCTCTAGCATTTTTAAGGCCAAAAGGCATCTTACGATATGCGAATGTACCCCACGGAAAAATGAATGTTGTTTTGTGTTGGTCTTCAGGTTTGATTTGGATTTGATTATATCCCGAAAAACCATCCATGAAAGAAAAGGCTCACAACTAGCACATTCATCAATGATCTGGTCAATGAATGGTGTTGGGAAATTATCTTTGGGACATGCCTTGTTCAAATCATGGAAATCGGTACATACACGAATCGTGCCTTGTTTTTTATTGACTGGCACAGGATTTGACACCCATTGATTCAAATGGATAGGATAGATAAAACCTACCTTTAGCAATTTCTCAACCTCAATCTTGATGGGTGTTTCTTTCTTGGGATTAACTGGACGAAGCTTCTGTCGAACAGGCTTGGCATCAAGATACGTTGTGATTTCATGTTCAACTATTTTTGGATCGATACCTAGCATTTCCTCATAAGACCAGGAAAAAATGTCACGGAATTCTCTTAAAAGATTTGTGTAGATTTGAATCTCCTTGGGGGAGCGATCCGCTCCAACGAAGATGTTCTCCATGACGCCAGGGTTTCAGGATATGTTGATTGGTATAGTTTCAGCAATAGTTTCCATATTGCCCTCAGCATAAATTTTGTGTGTAGCTAAGAGATTAATAGGACACAACTGATCTCCCGTCATGGTCACGGTGAATTTTCCTTCTTCGATTCGGCTTAACTCTGGGAGAAAATATGATCTGTGATGAAGATCTTCCCAAGGTTTTTTCGGACTAGTCATTGCTTCGATTACTGCTTCATCAGAATGCAAGACTAAGTATAACAAATTGATATTAGCGAGAGAACCCTGAGCCCAAATAGTCTCTAGAAGTGGATCTACCTCTTGTGCAGGAGTCGGATCAATGTTAGCCAAAGCTTGTTGAACTAAAGAGTATGCTACCTAAACGGAAGACAAGGGAATAGAAATGCCTGGGTGCCCTATCTCATCCATCGTGTCTGATGGGGAAGGAAGAATCCATGGATCCTCGAAGTAATTCATGCGGAATGACGAAACTTGAAAAATCTCAACCTTATGGTGATTAGATATAAATTTGATATCATCATGAGGAGGTGGGTAATCGAAGGTACCCATCAAGGATGGACATAAACCAACTCCTACGTTAACGACACCTGGTTGAGGATTATCAATCATCGGGACCGTGGATGACCCCAAAGCTAGGTCAGGTCTGGAGAAAGACAATTGATCAATGGTCATTATCCGCCCCCTGTGTGGAAACAACAAGACCTAGAAAACTATAGCAACCATAGCTTGCATAGCATAAGTCCAACTCTGTCCTAACAAGAGGTTATAGTCGAGGGGAGAATCGACTACCTCTACTTCGACACACACGGTTTTCCCTCCTAACTGCATGGGGAAAGAAGGAACGATGCCATGTGGTCGGAATGAACGACCATTGAAAGAACTGAGGAGAGTAGGTGATGGAGACAAAATGGGCTGGCCAATGGCCTTCCAACATGCCAACTACATAATTCACGTCGAGGCACCCTCGTCGACCATTGTGCGGAAGATATTCCGTGTAAAAATTTTCGTGGGGTAAGCCACTACGTGGTAAGGCAGACGAGGTTTTAAGTCAGTTGTATCTAACATGATGGTACCCAGATTACAAGTCTCAGTAGATCCCAAAGCGGTTAACAAGGCTTTCCTCTGAGCAGGGCAGCTTTGGAGGACCTCCAAAGCAGACATCGCACAAGGGGTTTGTGATAAATCTTCCACCACAGAGTAGTTCTGGGTGGCCCTTGCATTTGGGTTATGAGAAGCTTTTTTAAATGCACCTTTTGGAATGCGTGTCATTGTTTCTCCCAACGTCTTCTCAATCTGTAGAGGAAGAGATGGGAGATCAGCTTCTTTACCCTTCTCAGAAGCACTTGGTTTACTATAATCATGCGCTCTAGTCGATATGAAAGCATCACCCCTAACCATATATATGTTCGCAAATGATGGATTGTTTGGAGGTGGGCAGGTTTCTTGGTTGCCCCCTTCCATGCTTATAGAGTCTTGAGTTAGATTTTGCCCATGTTGAAAGGGATTAGTCAACACTACTTGTTGTTGCTCTGTGACAAACTTTTGGGCCTCTGCAGGTCGAGGACATAGATGGGTTGGGTGGTCTTCCGCACACAAGTTGCATGGATACCTTGCCTTTCATTTTTCAATGTTGTCCCTACCAACATTATCGTTGGGTTTTTTATCCCCCTTACCCTTCTTTCATTGTTTTTTATTCCCTTCAGGTTACTGGGTGGCCTTTGGGTTAGTCGAATGCACAGTGTGTACTTTTGACGTTTTGGTAGGAGGAGAAGCCAAAGCAGTAGTTTGGTTGGCCACTGTGTGTTGTATGGATAACTGTTGCAACTTCTTTGTCAATTGCTCATCGGGCTTGGTTTGTGCTGAACCGACAATACCATCGGTATGTGGTCCAGCTCTTTGTCTAGTTTTATCCAGTATTGAACGTGGTGCATCTGGCAAGATGTTGTATAATAAACCAGACTGAGAATAGATTAGCTCAAACTATTGATCCATCATGATGGCGTCTTCTTAAGAGAAAAATCCTGACGTCACAACGTCTTTGGATAACTGCGGGACCAAAGACTTAAGGAACCACTCAAGCAGGAATGTGGGTGGAACTGGTACCTTGATTAAACTCTTCCGGCGTCTCCATTCTCGGATGTGATCAGAGATATGGTCCACTATTGTCTGTTCGAAATTAGTGAGCATCTCTGTGCCAGCATCGTATCTCATAGGTAACTGGAAATGGTTAAGGAAATCCATCGCCAGTTCGCCAAAAGAAGAGTATCATGAGCGATCGAGCTCAATGTACCATTTCGTGACACTCCCAATGAGAGTACGTTGAAACAATTGCAACTATACGGAGTCATCTTTCAATGAGTTAGATGAGCACCAAATATGGAAGGTAGTCACATGATCTCCTGGATCTTCATTAGGCTTGGCTACAAACTTTGGAATGTTCAAAGGCAACTTCGTCGTCATAGGAGGCCAATGCGGATCATGGAAAATAGGGTCATTCAACAACCTTGTCAAATCTGGCAAGTGTAAAGTTGCCAGGAAAGGTAGTTTGGGTTGCTACTGATAACCTGGGAAAAAGGGACCTGGAGTTTTCTTGGCACCAGGTTGCCAGGAGAAGTTTGGCTGCTAGCCCAGATTCTGGTAGAAACCATGGCCCTGTCCAGCATAAGGATTTTTCATATGTGGAGACATCATCGACTGATTTCCCAAATAGGACATAGATTGTTGGGAATACATTGTATTCAAAGGACTTTGGGAAGGATTACCCCATGTTGGTCCTGTGGGGATAGGCATAGTAGTTTTTTCGGGGTTCCATTGATTGTGGAAAGAATTACCCCAGATTAGCATTCCATATGAGGGAACGGATCCCTTCCCTAAATTCTAATGTCCTACTAGGTTTTCCCCCTGTGCAGGAATAGTACCTTGCACAGGAGTAGATTGTCCAAAAATGGGGTTGCCCCCAGTCGGGAAAGTGACTGACAAGAAAGTATTGTTATGAAACATTTTTTTCCAAGAAAATAGTGTTGAACCTACCGGCATACTATGCGAAGGTGGTCCTTGACTCCCCGCTCCAAATAAACTATTGTGTGTAGGTTGCCCAGCGGATTGTTGATGCGAGCCACCAAGCGAAGGGGGCGAAGGAGGGATAAGACCTCCTCCATAAGGAAAAGCGTTAAAAGGGACAGGAGTGCCCCCCATGTGAACTTGCAGAGGAGCGCTAGAGCTCCCTTCCCCCAGACCCAAAGTCTGTAAAGTGGAGTAGGAAAGTACATGACTTGTACCCGAACTAGGCATCCCGTATGAGAACAGAGGGCCTGTCGCACTAGGTGTGAAAGGGGTTGTGGCTGCCACCAAAGACGGGTTCAAACCACTGTGTGAAGTAGTTGTGGTCAAGCCCATGGTGACTCGGACCATCGACGGTGGGTTAGGAGATGAAATCTCTCCTGTAGTGACAACCATGGTGGGAATTGAAGAATTCCCAGGAGTAACAACATTTGTTGCCATTCTTATGTGTGACACGGTCTGGCGCTCATTAAATTGAATTGTTACAATGAAAGGTGCCAAGAAATCAATGGTTAGGGTTTCAACCGGGCCAAGAGTGGTTGCTTCAAGGTCCAAAACAGTCGATTCCTCTGGGGGTTGTTCGGGCACAATGGTTTGTAACCCGATCTCTTCAAAAGACCCTTGTTGGTCTAGCTTCCACCTTAATGGTGGCAGGGGTGGCTCCAGTGTAACCGGAGGCAAGCCAAGAAGCCTTCGTGACCAGTGGAGCTCAGGATCCTCCACTGTGTGAGAAGATCCAAGACACTCTAAGGTATTCTAAATGCTCAAAAGTAACACCCACTACAAAAGAATCCCTAGAAGATAAGACAAGCAAACACTAAATTAATTGGAATAACAGGTACAACAACCAACACTAGAGAAACTTACCAGTGTAAGTGCAACTCGAACACGGAAGCACCCTCTGGGTATACTCTGCAAAGCGTGGCCCAATGTCTGTCCTAGGTACCGCGGTATACCTCCACAGTCACCTGTGTATGTCCCTAACAAAGATTGGCAACTAGGTTTCCAGCGCACGAACAGTCACCAGGCGGGTACAATTGAAAGTTGGGTAGACCACAATGAGCAGGGTATCGAGCCCAAAACCTGTCAAGGGTATCGAGAGAAAATGGTCCGGAAGACAACTAAGGACCTCGAACGTATTCAAGACCCATGAAGCCTCGTGGCAAATGCAAATGATGAAATCCCAAAACAAGCTCTCTATATGTGTTCTCCACTACGATTGGTCTGGCTTTGGAGGGGTTATCTCCACTATCTTTCCGCACACGACCTTGTGTTTATCCCCTATGTTAGAGGGGGGTCCCAGATAAATTCCAAAAAACTAGACTTAGACACTCCCTATCTTAGACTCCAATGTTTGATTTTAAATGGCCTTGAAGAGTTTCCTCTCCAACCTAATCCAAGGCCCTAGTCCTGAACTAGTTTGTGAACCCTACGAACATAAAAGTCTAGTAGATTTTAAATTTAGCGTTAATTTTATGGATTTTTATTACATAAAGGGGTATGAGGGTGAAATTGATGATGTGTAAAATATGAAAGCAAAAAATGAATAAAAAAGATGGAAACAAAACTTTTACTGAATACAAAATTTCGACAACTTTTCAAAAAATATTTTTAATTTTTCAAAGATTTTGGACAGCAAACTCAAAGGAATTTCACTCGACTACGAGCTACTTATGATCTAAGTGAAATACAAAAACTTATGAAATAAAAGACTTTTACCTGGCCTAATAATGCAGAAACACACTGTTCAACCAAACAAGAAAATGAAAAGATTTTTATTTTATTTTATTTTAATTGCTAGTAAAGCAAGAAAGGAAAAATACCAACAAGCAAAAACCAAGAAAAAAAATTCTGGCCTAATCGCAGATCGCAAAGAATGAGATTAACAAATCACACAATAGCAATTGTAAAAACAATGACTCTCACACTTGTCTAAAAACCGTAATTTTTATTTTTATTTTTCTGACAACGTTTTAAATGAGAAAAAGAAAAATAAGGGCAAGATTAATCCTAAGCTACTGACTGCTCAGACAAAGATTCAAACACCTGAGAGGAATAATTCTTATCAAGGGAAAGGATGGATGCCTTACCCTCAACAACAAATATCCTATGCAAGCACGTGATTGTCACTCAAACAGCACGCGTGCGAATGCGTGCTGGATAGAGAAAGAGGGCATGTACATGCGGGTTGACCTTGTACATGCCACGTGTATATCTAAACTCTAAGAAAAAATGAAAACAGACAGACCAAACCAGGAAGAGACCACTAATATTGATAACCAGGATCCCTTCAAGGCTAGGATACTCTTTCTAACAGAAAAAAAAATAATGAAAGGAAACAATAATAAGGCAAAAACAATCTGAGATAGGATTGTTAGCAAACAAGACTCAGACATAATTCCAGAAAACCCCCTGAGAATGTGTGATTCTGACAGGGACGAGGAGGACTGCCTCTGAGGTTCTCTGAACTCCTACACGCTACTGCTACCTCTACAGCTAGCGTTCACACACGAGCTATAAGAGGATAGGGTGCGGGTACACGTATGAAGACCTTGTGCAGGCCGCATGTACCTCTGTGGGTCTCGAAAAACAAAATCAAGCAAAAGTCAGGGAAAGATGGTATGGAAAACTAGACTCCCTGCTAGCTCATACCTTACAGAAATGAAAAGAAAAGATAGGCAAGAAAAACTAGTCTTTAAAATACCCAAAAACTAAATAAAATTCCAAGAACCCTAGAGATTCTCCCCAGTATGGTCGCCAATTCTGTTGTTGGGGAAAAACACCCTACGGACTAGCAAATAGAGTTCAAACTTTGCATGCAGATATGACTTAATAGAAATTACTTTCTACCTTCATCCCTAGATTTAAATCTCCTTTTCTTAGTAAATGCATGGAAATATCAACCTACCTCGTTACCGGTGTTTGATGTCGATCCTCTGTTGTGCTTGATTACTTGTTCACAATACTCCTTCCAAAGCTGACCTGCATTCAAGACGAGCAACAACTATGTATGCATACTACTTATATACTAACGGGTTAGAAATCAAACATAAACTAATCAAACCATAAAAAGTTCATGAATTGGGACTGGAAAATCACTTTCTTTATTACTTTTGAATGAGTCAACTTACAAAAGTTGAGACCAGCCACTGCTCCTTGAACCTGATCCTAGGCTCCTCTTCTTCTGTCCTCCAACTGCTTTTCTTTGAATCTCCTTTGGCATAAGGAAGGGCTAAAGGGTTGGGACAATGGGAATACGTAAATGGGCAGAGTTTCTTTACTATATTTTTTCCTCCTCCAAATGGTACCTCTACCCCTTCTTTTATAGGCTAGAAGGAGCTAGATATTTGGACGAACCCTCCGCCATGCATGGCCGGGAGTTTCAGTTAACTCACCCATAGCTTTTTGTTCCATCGACAACTTTCCTTTTTTCATACTTTTGTCAATCCACGCGGGCTGTTTTGGGTTATCCAGCATGTACAGGCGTACAGTAATGGATTAGGGCGCGTGGGCCTTTATAAAAGAGGATTTTGAAAGAGTTGTTCAACAGTGCTTTGGCAAAGAAGGGATATGAGTTGACCTGATGCCAGGTAAGCATGTGTGGTGCAATTTAGGGTTATAACATCTTAGCAACTAGAATCACATTTTATTATTAAAATATAGAAATAGAATTCACATATTACATCGCTTTGGACGTAGCCACACATTATACCTACATAAGCATTAATTAAACTGGGGATTATAGTGGGGATGTTACATTTGGTAATTATTTTGGGGATCAAAAGCCTCCCTAAATGGGGAGGTATGATATATATTGGATCATTATATTAATTTTCATCTATCTCGATACTTTATGGGTGAAAACATTGTAGGAATAAACTTCTAGAGTCATTTTAGCAGCTAGTCCAAATTGGAAATTTGGGTCCAAAAAATCATTTGAAACATTCTAGGGCCATTTTGAGGCATCCAATGACACTTTTTTATGGTCCAAACCTTACTATGGATCCACCTTATATATTATACACATTGGATGTTGTATATGAAAGTTATGCCTCCCGCAAGTTTACCTACTATATTGACCACCATGGTGCGAGTGGATGCCACATCACCCCCATTACTTAAACGTGTCGGGATATCAAAGTAGGGGATTTTCTAAAACATTATATAAGATTCAAACCTGATCACTAATTGAGGGTTGAGTAAGTCAATACCCTAACCCTAGATGGATATCGAGCTATGTTAAATATCAGCTTGCTAGGAGGAGAAGGTGTTTCATTCTATGTTATTGTATTTTGTTACTTAACAAAGAAGAAAAACTAGGAGCAAGAAAATTAGAGAGAATAATAGAGGGGGTTGATGTTTTGTAGTATCCTAACAGGCCACACGGCTTCACCCATACAACATATACCAACACAATGGAGTAGCTACACTATGCATGGAGCACACACTATGAAACAATAGGATGTCGATTTTCTAAATTGTGTTTTCGACATATATCAACTCCCTTTCAAATAGGGGAAATAATAAATAGAAACCATCGAGCAAATAAAAAACAAGCATCACATTTTCTTTGCATTACTTCTAGATCCCTTCCCTTTCCTCGTAAATTGGAGCAAACCAACGTGTCATAAATTAATGAGCCATACTGCAAATTATGATGTTTGTCACAATACCACATGTGTAATGTTGGCACAAGGGAAAACCTAGGGTTCAACGCTTCAACAACGCACCAACAAAACCCTAACTACTGGCCCTTTCGGCAACACCGGTGAAGCATATGAAGTCTCACCCGAGGTAGATGCAGGGGTGGTTATAGGACTCAAGTGTCTGCAACCTTAGCTGGGACACAAATCTATGATTACACCATGCTAACAAGCACTTAGCAATTATCATTCACCCTTATTCACATCATAGATATAAACCCTAATTACAGAGCAATGCAGTATTCAACAAGATCTAACACATCTAAGCACTTAGCATGGAGAGATATATTAGATCTAACATTCATTCACATTACCAAGCACTAAACTATCATACCAGATGAATCATACATAAAGATATCAGAATTAAGCATAAATCACATCAATAACATATAACCATAATGCACAAAGAAACCATAGCATAGGATATACGTGGTTCACCCCAGTGTGGGGCTATGTACATCAACTCTTCTCTTCTTTATTATTTTATGTCAATCTCCTTACATGCACAGAGCCCAAAAACCCCACTCCGCATAGGACATGATATCTGTGAACCTTGCCAGAGCCTCCTTCCCTGAGTTAGGCTACAACACAAAGCTTCTCACACTCTGTACACAAAACACCACAGAGGACATGCACTTAGCTCTGCAAGTCTCAACATACACTATGCACAAAGCCTCTTACAATCACTTGCACTTAGCATAATACTTAGCACCACACCCATACATCGTTACTTACATAACCTAGCTTTCTATTTATACATTACAAAATGGGCCTAAACATCAGTAAACCCATGGGCCGACATCCCATACCCGTTACATAAACCCTAATCCCAAAAACTGGCTTAAAAAGGGGAAGAGATCCCACGATCTCTTCTTCGACTTATGATCCACCTTCGACCAGCCTGTTGAAGTCCGAAAAGATTTCAAACATGACCAAGGATATCCAAAACTTGGTCAAGGGCCAACAGGCCCCCAACACTCACCTATGACTCAACCCAAGTCACTCTGGTCTGGGTAACTCTGCCTCCAAAGCCTTGAGCTGCCTCGACCTATTGCTATGCCCAGGCCTCCTGCTCGGTGAATTCTTGAATAACTACCTTGTTCTCAGGTCCCTCTAAGTGTTGTTCTACCAAAGTGACTACTTGTTCCATCTCTGATCCTCGGCCTTCAATCTCCTAAAAAATTAGGCAAGCTGCATCCTAAACTAGCTGGAGCTTATGAGTCACTTTCATGACTTTTCTTTGTATGACATGGAACTGTTGTTGAGTCATACGTTGTTCTTGGGATATTTTCATTCACTCGACCGCTGACAAGGGATTCAACTGCACTTGTACTGTTGCTTCTTGCTTCTTTTCTTCGTGGAGCTGTGACTCCATTGTTTTTGGTTCAGGGTCCTTGATAAGGCACTCATAAGTCTGCACATTGTGACTGCTTAGCTGCTTACGTTCCATGGATAATTCTTTGATCCTTTCAACTTCTCTCCGGTCAGTTGCTTCTCTCTGGTCTCACACTTCCTGCAGAGTGCCTGGCACTATTTGTAGCTCCATTTCTGCTATTCTCTGTTGAAGTTTTTGAGTGGCTTCAGAAATCTTCACCACCTGATTCTCCATCGGGTATTCCACCATTTTCTCTAAGCTTGTCACAGAGTGAAGTGCTCCACAGACTACTTCTTTAACTCTAACCTACTCCGTGAACAACTATTCTTTCTCCTGCTAGATCTATACTCTATCCTCTTCGAACTTGATTTGGAGGTCATCCTTCTCTTGTTATGCAACTCGGCGTTGCTCTATGATTTCCTCTTGTTCTTGCTTCAGGGACATTATAGACTGTTATTTTTCTTCCTACACACGATGAAGGCAACCTTCGGTTGCATCATCTATTCTACAAAGTTGGGCAGGCTCATCTCCCAACTCTGGTTCTTGTGGTGGCGGGGGAGGAGTGGACACTGCGCGGCTGGAGTGAAGGGCTTGATGTACTCCTCTCAGCTCTGCTTCAATCCTTTCATACATGGTTTCTTGTTTGGCTTCAGTTCGCTACAAAATATCTTCTAAGGCATATTATACAACTGCGATAATGAAGTCGAAGTCATCGACCGTGAGTATAGTCTGCAGCTTCGACTTACTTGCTTTGGACTTCTTCCATGATGTAGGTATCATTGGGGAAACCTTTATTTTCTTGGATGTCTCTGCCTCTTCAAGGAAGTTCCTAGGTGGTGTTACTTCACCCTACTTTTGCTTGTCTTCTTCCCCTTATTTATCTCTTTGTCCACTTCATTGTCTCCTTGTCCTCTAGGTGAATCTGATGTAGTCTCTTCTAATGTGTTTTTTATTTCCTGTACATCTTCCTTCTTTTTATTCCTGCTACTGCTGGGTGCATCCTACTCTTCATGAGTAACCACCAAACTTCCAATGAGGTTGGGGTTGGACAGTTCTGCCTGGTCGACTGGTATAAGGAACTCTGTGGGCCATTCCTTAGTGATTTCTTCCAGGTCCTCCTCTGTGAGCTTGTAGTAGGCCTGAAGATCTTTAATTTCATCTGCGTGCACAGTAATATAAATAAAATTCCTATCTGCGTGGAACTTCATAAGGGGCTTGAACCTGTCCAGGGTGTTTGGCATTATACGAGGGAAAGACTCAATATCCCTCTTCAGTTGTAGGTAGAAGGTATGGAATATTGCGTTCGACTACCATTGTTTCCCCATATTGCTCGAATACCAGAGCGTGGTGAACTTCGTAGCTAGTGGCTCAAACGGCTCAATGTCAGGGAAGGTTGCACCTTCTGACATATCCCAAGTAGTGAACATGATGAGGATCAACAACCAACTAAAATGGAACTCATAGCTCTGATCCTAAGCTTCACGACAATCCAATTCTAACAGATTGACTAGGTAACTAACCCAGTTCATCTATAGTCCTTCCATGCATTTTTCTGCGAGGTCAATGACAAACCTTGTGACCTGCATGGGTTTGTTCTTTCAGACTAGCTTACCAGCAATCAAATAGCAAGCAAGGCACACTATGCCATTCTAAATGGAGGCTACCTTGTAGCCTCACATCCCTTTCTCTACATCGTTGTAGGTGTCTTTGATCCTCTATGATAGGGTACGATCTATAGCCTTACTTGGTGTTGGCACAAGGGCAGACCCAGGGTTCAATGTTGAAGAGCACACCAACAAGCCCTAGCTACTAGCCCTTTCGGTAGCACCTGTGAAGAAGATGTAGTCTCACCCGAAGCAACTAAGAGGGGGGTTGCAGGACAGGGATGTCTACAACCAGGGGAATATCAAGTGGATATATCACATCAACAATACACCATTCATATATCACTTACCATTTAGGTCTATCCTGCGCATCTATAGATCTGATCTAAACATAAGACTACAAATAACAATATAACAATAATAGAGATCCAAGAATTAATCACACATACGACACAAAATATACGTGGTTCGCCCTCTCTCTAAGGATACATCCACATAATTGTTCTTATGATTTATTAAGGTAAAGCATATAGTTATTATTTGTGCTCTCTGCTAGCATATCTTCTTTCTTCTCTCTCTTCCTCTCCCCTTCCTGTGCACCCAGTGGCAGGACTTGACCTTCTCACACAACTGAAGATCTCACAATACAATCCTCTCTCTCCATAATAGAGATATAACATCAATATCAAATCAATACTCAATGACCACTCCCACCCAGGTCCTCTTGACCTTTATTTATACATATTAGAATCCCTCACCGACAGCCTTAGGTCAAAACCTAGGTGCCAAAACCCTAGATACCAAAACCCTAGTTGTCTAAAACCCCAGGTCAACTTGACCACTTTTTTTGGGCTTTGCCAACCTATCTTTCCCTCTTCATCACCCAGTGCTCCAAAGCATCCAATGATGGATTTTCTCTACTTATTGAATTGTCCACGATCCTTCTTCCTTGCTAATCTATTGTCCTTGATCTCCTCATCCAATGGCTTGCTTTTCCGCACTTCGCTCCATCTTTCCTGCTCTTTTTCTCACTTTGACTTAGTGACAGTTACCGTGTCTCCCACAAAGCTCGATTTTTACCTTTCCTTCCTTGTTCTTCACTTCCTTCCATAACCAAGGGCTAGCAGGGCCCCAACACTCACCTGTGACTCATTTCGAGGCACTTCAGATTTGATCCTCTAGTTTTACTTCGACTTTGGACTGCGTAGTGGAGCCCTTGCTTTCTTCTTTATGCCTCCTTTCCATCCTTGTGCAAATTGTCTTTTCTGTGTCTGGTACCCAGTTTCAACTGTACCTGGTACCTGGACCCTTTTCCTCATGCTTTTACTAAGAGTTGTGAGGCAGCTAGTTATCATAGTATAACTTCAGCTGACTCCCATTCACTAATCCTTCCTTCCAGTGTCCCTTCAATGTCTTCATCTCTGCAACTCCTCCTTCTGTAACATAGGCAATCTCATATGGTCTGAGCCAATGTGTTCTGAACTTCCCAAGGTGTTTGATAAACTTACTATCATACATTAGTACTAAATCACCTTGCTTGAACATCTTCTTCTTGATGTGCCTGTCATGATAGGCCTTTTCTTGTTCCTTCTGAACTTGCTGATGGAATCCTGCAATGAATCTCTCTTCTTCCATTTCAACCAACTGTGCAAGCCTCTCACGAAAAACACCGGTATCATCCATGTCTGTAAATGCAACAATTCTTAGGCTTGGTACTAAGTATTCCATTGGGACAATAGCTTCAATACCATAAACTAACTTGAAAGGGGTCTGCATTGTTAATTTCTTGCAAGTAGTTCTATAAGCTCAGAGTACTACTGGTACTCTTAAATCCCAATCATCCCTATTCACGCTGCAATATTTGTTAATTTTGTTTCCAAGATCTAGTTGAATGCTTCAACTATTCTGTTTTCTTGTGGATGGTAAGGTGTACTCTTCTGATGGTGGACTGCAAATTCTTCAGTCAGGGCTTCAACTGTCTTATTGATGAAGTGTGTACCTTGATCACTCATAAGGACCTTAGGGCATCCAAACTTGGTTATTATGCCATAAAATATAAAACACACAGTTGTAGTTGCACTATAGTCCTTGACTGCTCTGGCTTCGGCCCATTGGGTTAAGTATTTTGTCGCAATAATAATGTACCTTGCTCCTATGCACTTTTCTAGTGGGTGTAGAGGTCCCACGAAGTCAATGGCCCACTTTTCAAATGCTTTTAGGGTCATCTTTGGTGCTAATGGCATTTCATCTCTTCATGATGGTTTTTCAATTCTCTAGCATACATCACATGCTTTGACATACTCTTTAGCATCTTTATGTAACGTAGGCCACCAAAGGCTAGCTCACAAAACCTTCTGCGCAGTTGCTTTCCCTGCGTAATGTCCTCCTGCGATGCTTTCATGAGCTTCTATGAGGATCACTGGTCTCTCTATCTCCATAACACACCTCCTTAATATTTCATCTCGTCCCATTTTGTACAGCTGTCCATCTATAAGTGAAAAATTTGCAGCACGCACCACTAGCTATTTCTTTTGAGGAATTGTATACTAACTTGGAGCCATTCCTGTTGATAGGAATTGGACTATGTCTATGAAGTGGTCATCAATATTTCTAATGTCGAGCAGCTGTGCATCCGGTAATGTATCCTCCAAACTGGTAGGTTCTTCACCATGTTCCAACCTTGATAAGTAGTCTGGGCCCTTGTTCATTCTTCCTGGCTTAAATATGATCTCAAAATCATATTCTTG
>JASDQU010736407.1:106134-145088 GCA_032191745.1 Picea mariana | reverse complement strand
TTGTGGATAGATTCCTACTGGAAAATGCTAATGGATGATCAATGTCCCCTTCTCCAGGTTGTGCCAGTACTGCTCCTAATGCAAGAGAAGATGCATCGACATGCACATGAAATTCTTTTCTCCAATCTGGAAAAACTAGAATGGGTGTTGTAACCATTTTCTGTTTCAATGTGTCAAAGCTCTACTGACATTCATCTGTCAAATCATATTGGAAGTCCTTCCTCGGTAGATTCTCCATTGATGTTGTAATTTGGGCATATCCTTTGATAAATTTCCTGTAATATCTAGTATGGCCCAGTGCAGTACGCAGTTGTTTGACTGAAGTAGGAGGTGGAAAATCAACTATAATTGCAATTTTAGATGGGTCAACCAGCAATCCTTGCTTGCATACAATATGACCTAATAGTACTCCAAATGGTGAGAAGAAGATGCATTTCTTCAGATTCAAAGAAATTTTACATTGCCTGCATTTGTCCAGCATTAGACTTAGACATTCAATATAATTTTTCAACAAACTAAAAACAATCCAGTCATCAAAGTATGCTTCTAAAAATTTATGCAAAAATTCTTTGAACTCTTCGATCACCACCCTAGAAAAGATGGTTGGGGCATTCTTCAATCCAAATGGAATTACTGTATATTTGTAGGATCCCCACTCTGTGGAAAATGTATTCTTATGACGGTCCTCCTTGGCAATGCAGATCTGATGGTATCCCGAAAAGTCATTTGTAAAAGAATATACTTTCTGGCCTCCCACGTTATCCAGCACTTCGTCTGTGAATGGTATAGGGAAAGGGTCATGTAGGCAGGCATCATTCAACTTTTTGAGGCCCACATAGATCCTGATTTCTCCTAGCCTCTTTTCTTGTACCACCATAGGGCTGATCCACTTTGGCTATTCGATAGGTTCAATAATCCTTGCTTCTAGCATTCTGGAAAGCTCGATCTTCACTTTTTCCTTGTATTTCACGTTTAGTCTGTACGGTCTTTTCTTGACTGGCTTCGCATCTAGTTTCAAAGGTATTATAATCTCACCCATAGGTCCTTTGATTCCCTTCATATCAGTGAACTTGGTCGGGAACAAGTCCTGATATTCGTTCAATAACTCTGTAATCTTGTCAATGGTAGAAACATCCCAATAATCTTCGACATTGGCAAGCTTCAGTGTCTCCTCTGTCCCAATATTGATTTTCTTTATTTTGATTGGTTGTTGTATGAATGGTAGCTCAAATCCTAGTCCTTCCAAATTTTGTGGCCTTCTATCTCAGCGATGTTTACCTCCCTCAAATCATCATCTTCATCAACATTAATGTTGTAACATCCTTGCAATATCTCGAATGGCGCAGTCCATTCATTCTCTTCTTGCTCCAAAGGGAGGCCAGAGGCCTCCTTAAATACTTTATGTCTCACAATATGTAATGCTTGATCTACTGAAGGAAATTCAATTTCAAACAAAAAGGTGGCTACAAAATTCTAGATCATATCTTCCCAATTTGAAGTGATGAGGCCCAGCTCCGCTTGAAGGTACTAGTTGATAGGGATCGTGTCCAGCGTGTTAATGAATTTGTGCACCCATTGTTCTCGAGGAATTTCACTCTAGGCCTCTTCACAGCTTCACACATGGTCCTTTGGGAAACTTCGACCTATGTATCTCACTTCACGGCTTCCTACTTGTGCTGAGAACCGTGATGTCATCAATGTTCGACATTGTGTCCATTCTGTGATGTTTCCTTTGTGCGTCCCCCACCATCTTGTTGGTGTGGCTTTCATGGCCTCATCCATTGCCAATAGCCTATGTTGTGTTGGTACACTTTTCTCAAACTATGATAAGAATTTTTCTAAAGAGTTCAACCCATCAAATGTGGGTAAGTTACTCATTGTTGTGTTGATCCAACGAACCTCTCTGGTTAGTCGAGCACATCTTCTGGTAGAGACTTCATACATATGGTTCTGCCAGTTCTCCACTGCTTCTTCTGAGTCTGATGAACATGCGTTGTCACTTCCCCAGCTCAGATTCCCATCGGCTATAGGATTGATATAATCCTGTTGTCTGGCTATTATTTTGTAGATGTTTTCCAATTCGTACGCATGGTATTCTTCTCTGATAGTCTCTATGTATCAAGGACCCTCATATGGATTTAAAGGTGCAATGACCCTAAGGCCATTTATTTCAAATTTCATACACCTCTTCTTTAGATCAACAATAGTAGAATTGTTGATGGCCCAATCAATTCCTAATAGTGCAGGATAAGGGCAGTTGTCATCAACAATTTCAATTACCTCAAAATCTGCAAAGGTTCTAACTCCATCGATGTCCACAGGGACATGCTCCAATCGTCCAAATGGGATGACATCTTGTTGATTATCCATTCTAAGCCTGATAGAGGAATAGATTAACTTTAGTTTTCCCGTCAGGGCCTAGGTTTTCTTCGTCATGACATTGACCTCCGACCCTAAGTCGAGGACCACATAGTCTATATCATATTCTCCTATTTGAAAATTCAGGTGTAATTATTTATTTGTCCTTATCCTTTTCCCAATTTGGTGCACTTCCCTATTCAGTAAGGAGTCTATATTTCCTAGCTCATACTGCTTGATTAAATCTTGTAATTCTTGTACAACACTTTTATCTTGAATCATCTTAACACAAGTGCACAAAAATTCCCTTTTCCTTCTGTTGGTGACGTAGACGGATCAAATGCCTGAGGCATGCCATATTCTTTGATTTCTGGTTTTTTCTTTGATGAAGAACCTTGATCTCCTTTGAACTCTTTTCTTCCCTCCTCAAATATCTATCTTTCTTTCGTAGCATCGAACGTTGGGGTATTCTCTATAGCTTTCCTGACTTCGTGGTCATCTGCAGTCTTTCCTTGGGTTTCTCTGTCTTCTCCTATAGCAGTGCCTCCTCGAGTGATAATGGTGACTCTAGGGCTGGCTCGGCGAGGTTCAACATATATCAATTTCACTTGCGTGTTTTTTTGAGGTCCTCATCTTTCCTCAGGATCAGCTAGCAACAAGGGGCAGTCCTCAATGACGTGCTCGAAGGAGTTGCAATAACTGCAGGTTGTGCAAGGATTTTGGCTATCCCTCGCTAAATGTCTTGGTTGCACACAGTTGTAACAGATTATTTGTCCTTGGCCTCGACCCATACCTCCTCCTTGACCTCATCCTCTGTATCCACTGCGAGGATTGAAGCTTCCTCTTCCTGGAGAATTATATTGTGCATTTTTTCCTTCTTGGTGTATTCACCTTGGATCTTGTATATGTCTCTTGATATTTCGTGCATCAGGTCAAAATCCCTACAATCTCTATCATCATGCCCTATGAACTTACAGAATGTGCAGTACAATTTTGTGGTATACTTATGCATATAATAACACTCACCAAGGAGATGTTGGTTTCTGCATACTTCGCACCAGGGTAGGTTAACTTGCTTCAGGGGGCTCAGCACTCCTGAGGCCAAATATTCATGAAACAGGGGATAGTGTTCTTTATCATGACCTTTGGATTTGCATCTTACACACCAGATATCTTATCTTTTGTCCTTCTTCATATCCTCAACCTACAGAGACAAACTAGTCAATTGGCTCAATATTTGGCTCATGCCTGAGCTAGATTCTCCCATAGGTGTTGATTCAAGCTTCATGGTGATATCCAAAGCTTCTTCCTGCAATGCAATCTTCTACTGCATTAGGGGAACTCTGATGTGTAGTAAAAGAGTAGTGATGAACCATTCTTTGTTCTGCTCATCTGGGATCTTAAAAGTCAACCGGTCTGTTAGGGTCTTGAATCTCTGATTGAAATCCCAAACAAGTTCGACTACCTTCTATTTGATCTCCTTCATCTCAGTAATACACTATGACTCTGACTTAGGTTTTTTAAACTCTGAAACCACTGTGTTCTTTATCTCATTTAGTGGCTTAGGCTGTGCAATTCCTTGTACAAGCTTCATGTACCAGCTCAGCGCGCGATCCCTCAACATAGTGCTAAACTGGTTTCTTTTAACATCTTCATCAGTAATATTTTTAATGCTCCATACGGCCTCGCACAGGAACCAGTGTTGATCGGGATCTTTAGATCCATCTCCTTTGAAGATAGGGAGACTCATCTCATTTTCCATAGAGTGGCCTAGGTTTCCTATCTGAGTAGATGTTGAACTACTAGTAATAGTAGTCCGCGGACTCTAATGATTCAGAATTTTATTATTACTTAGTGTTTCTAAAATAATAGAAGGATTGATATTACTTACTTCAGTGGTCTGTGTGGTTCCTGATGTTTCTGGATCATTCTGGAAAATTCCTTCAGCTTCCTCTTCCTCTGCTCTGGTGGGTTCTGAATGTTCTTCATCTGTCAGATCTTCCTCTTCTGCACTATAGAAACTCTGGTACTCGTAGTTTTACTTGAAAAAGTTCTCAAGGTGAACCCCTCGAAATACTTTCCCACTACGCATATGTCTAGCCTCTGTGTCGTTGTCGCTATCCGAATTCTTGAACATTAGCCTTTTCGGATCCAACCAATCTGTTGTATCTTCAAGATGTTCTTTTCATGCAACAACATCTTGATTCTTAGCTTCAGAAATTGTAAAGATTTTCCTCTGGGTCCTTTGAAGAAGTATCTCTCAGCCTGGCTATATGATTATGTTCTGTTAATAGCAAATTCGGTGATATACCCTCCAATGGTATTATCAAACTAGTGATCTACAGCCCTTGATACAGTGATGTCGACTCTCTTAACCTTCTTAATCAACTTCGATGTCTAGACCATAGGAGGTCTAGATATGATATCGAACTGGGTATCGGCTAACCTAGCTAACCAGTCGTATAACTCTTGATGAATTCCTCCAAAGAAGATCTCATAAATATCGGTGAAGATGTGTCTTTGCAGCCAATATTTAGTACTTAGCTTAGGGTTTTTGTTTTGGGCTTCACCGAAGTCCCTCTCTTGATCCTCTATCCACTTCTGAATCTCTGTCTTCGATGGGAACCACCTTGACATTCCCTTACACAGATTCTTGTCCTAGCAACGAAACCATTTGTAAGCACAGGGCCAGACCCAGGTTCAACGCTCAAGAGCGCACCAACAAACCCTAGCTATTGGCTCTTTTGGCAGCACTTGCAAAGTAGATGTAGTCTCACCCAAAGAAGCTAAGAGGGGGGTTGCAGGATAGGGGTGTCTACAACCAGGGGAATATCAAGTGGATCTATCACATCAACAATACAACATTCATATATCACTTACCAGTTAGGTATATCCTATGCAACTATAGATCTGATCTAAACATAAGACTGCAAATAACAATATAACAATGACATATATCCAAGCATTAATCACACATACAAAAAAAAATATGCGTGCTTTACCCTCTCTCTAGGGCTACGTCCACAGAACTGTGCTTATGATTTATTAAGGTAAATCACATATTTCTTATCTTCTCTCTCTGCTAGCAGATATTCTTTCTTCTCTCTCTTCCTCTCCCCTTCTTGCGCACCCAGCGGAAGAACTTGACCTTCACACACAGCTCGAGATCTCATAATACAATCCTTTCTCTCCACAATAGAGCTATAACAAAAATATAAAATCAATACTCAATGACCACTCCCAGCCAGGTCCTCTTGACCTTTATTTATACATTACAATCCCTCATTGACATCCTTAGATCGAAACCTAGGTGCCAAAACCCTAGATACCAAAACCATAGGTGTCTAAAACCCTAGGTCAACTTGAGCCACTTTTTCCAGGCTTCACCAGCCTATCTTTCCCTCTTCATTGTGTGGTGCTCCAAAGCATCCAATGATGGATTTTATCTACTTGCTGAGTTTTCCACGATCCTTCTTCCTTGCTGATCTCTCATCCCTAATCTCCTCATCCAATGGCTTTCTTTTCTTCACTTCACTCCATATTTCTTTCTCTTTTGCTCACTTCGACTTAGTGACAGTTATTGTGTCTCCCACAAAGCTCACTTTTTACCTTTACTTCCTTGTTCTTCACTTCCTTCCATAACCAAAGGCCAACACTTGGATAAAATTCTTGCGGGTCTGGTCACTGCATGCTCAATCCGGTGATCCTATGGATCAGTGTTGGCTTGACGGTGATGCATGTTTCTAACCATATATACCCACCATGGAAGCACTACACCAGGAGCTTCACGCACGCGTTAACCTCTTGGTGCCTTCCAAAATGTGGTATCTTCTTCACGTTCAAGATAGTGTACCTTTCGATGTCCATATTCCATGGCTGGGGGATTATCTTCAACTTCTTCCCCTTCATCTTGGTCAAATATTTGTGAGGTGCGAGCGTGCCATAGCTCCTGTGGTCTCCTAGTTTATAGTCACTGATCTTCAAGGTTGGAATCCTCTCCAACTGCGGTCTAACTGCTTGTATTCCCTTCGGGAGGTATGCAGTGATGACCGTGTAGTCGAAGTCCCTCGAGACACTTTCATGACTCACTACACCAGCCAGAGGTGGGATGTAGTCGGGTAGGATGGATGGAATTAGCTTCGCATTTGCCAAGTCATCACGATGCTTGGTTCTTTTCTCGGTCGCAGATCGGGATGGTCCATATCCACAAGTAGTTGACGGGGAGGCTTGCACTCCTTGCTTCGATGAGGCTTGGATGTCTGTGGACATCACCTTCTAGGCCATGAGTTCTGATAGAATCTCTTTGATGGATTTTTTTGCTGCACTAATTTCATCTGACATGCAGACTTGAGATATGATATCTCAGGTTGGTGAACAATACTCAATGTAACATAATGGATGGTGAGGTCTCAATGATCACTGTGAAAAATCAACTAGTTCTCTATGGGCTCAGATAATCACAATTGGCAAAATTGTTCTCAGTGCAACACTCGACAGGATAAATAGATATTGTCGTAACAGTTTCTTTCAACGGGTCACAAAGCCTTATTCAATGCAATTCCATCTGTTATGGCGTGGTCACAATGGTCCAATGGTGAACTTTCGGGCCATAACTTCTTTCCTAACCGTTCAGGAGCATCAATTGAATGATCATATTGCCTCCAACGATCATATTGCTTCGTCATCGAGAAGTTCCAATCTGTTTTGTACTGATATTCTGGCGAAGTTCGATTTCTAGAAACCTTCCTTCTACGAAGTATTCTCTGGAACTTCTTGCAATTTTTATAACTTTTCCCTCTTCTTACTGAGATTTTTGGCCTTCTTTCCTGTGATCTAAATCATTGGTTTCCTCTTTCCATTATCGTTCCTATCTCCTCTTGGAATGATAGCTTCACATTGTGGAGGGTATTTCATAGGATTCAAGGGTAATAATTCTTCTCTTTCTGGGGTAGGTTCTCTACTCTCTTGTAGATACAGGTGTCTCCAGTATTCCTATGTCCTTTCAACTTCTACATCCATATCTTTGGTCCTTAGTAGCTTCGAATGGTTCTTTTGTTCTTCCAGTAAGTGAGCTATTCTCCTAGCCATGAAATCTCTTAGTTCTTTCATTTTCTGTTCTAGATCCTCCTCTTTTTGTTTCCTTCACATATGATCTTTCTCAATACAGGTTTTTCCTATCAAGATAACAAATGGGGTGTTGTTCTCAACAAACTTAATGATCTCAAATTCTTCTTCTGTCGAAGTGCCATGAGAACTCATAGATGTCTGGGTAAGTCTTACACATAGGGCTATAATCTTTCCTCTAAATAATGTTATTCCTCCTAATGAATGAACCATAGCAAGATTTCCCAAAACTTCCCAAGTTCTTTCTGTCATGATATTCACCTGTCTTTCCTCATCCAGGACACAGTCTATGTTAAAGTCTCCTATTCTTGTTTCTCTGTACTCTTTCTCTTTTAAGACCTCTGATAAGTTGATATCTATGTGATCATTCAAGGTTTCTTTCATCTGTAGTAATACAATCTCTGATTCTTTCTGGGGTTCTATCATATCCTTAGTTTCTAGTCCTGTCTCATAGTTTTATTGTTTCATATTAATATTTTCAACTTAACAATCATTCTAGGGCAATCCAAAACTTCATGGTCCATAGCTTTACAAAAAAGACAACTAGGTCTTCTATCAAGGCATTCCTTAGCAATATGTCCTGGTCTTCTGCAACTATAACAAAGGGTTAATCCTCTCTTTCTCTTAAATGATCCCCAACCTTTCATGTACTGCGCACTGGGATCACAGTAACTAACCTACAAAAAATTCTTTCTAGGATCTTGCATCCATTTGTTAGTCCAAACATTCTTTCTATGCATAGGAATAACATATCTTTCATTGCTTCTATCAGATCTATTCATATCAAATCGTCTTTCTTCTAACTATGCCCTAGTTTTCAGACTAGGAAAAAATTTATCAAACATACCTAGATCCATACTTTCAAAACAAAATTTTTCACTTATCTTACCTTTATCAGAGCACAAAGCTTCAATATATTACCTCTTTTCTTCAGATCGAACTTCTCTTCTTAGCATAGAGCTTCACAAGTCAAGTAGAATACTGCACACTAAAGCAATCTATCTATGCACAAAGCTTTATTTTCTTCAGTTCCCAGCAATCATAGTTTCAGGTCCTGGCAATGGAACCATTTGTTGGCAGAGGGGCAGACCCAAGGTTCAATGATTCAACAATGCACCAACAAAATCCTAACTACCATCCCTTTCGGCAACACCTGCGAAGTAGATGAAATCTCACCAGAGGTAGAGGTAGGGGTGGCTACACGACTCAAGTGTCTGCAACCTTAGCTAGGACATAGATCTGTGATTAAACCACTCTAAAAAGCACTTAGCAGTTATCATTCACCCTTATTCACATCACAGATATAAACCCTAATTACAAAGCAACACAATATTCAGCAGGATCTAACACATCTAAGCACTTAACATGGAGAGATAGATTAGATCTAACATTCATTCACATTACCAAGCACTAATCTATCATACCAAATGCATCATACATAAATATATCGACATCAATCATAAATCACATCAATAACATATAACCATAATGTACAAAGCAACCATAACACAAGATATACGTGGTTCACCCCAATGTGGGGCTACGTCCACCAACTCTTCTCTTCTTTATTATCTTCTATCAGTCTCCTTACATGCAAAGAGCCCAAAAACCCCACTCCGCATAGGGCAGGAGATCTGTGCACCTCGCCAGATCCTTGTTCCCCAAGTTAGGCTACACCACAAATATTCTCATAATCTATACACAAAACACCACAAATGACTTGCACTTAGCTCCGCAAGTCTCAACATACACTATGCACAAAGCCTCTTACAATTACTTGCATTTATCACAATAATTAGCACCTAGCACCACACCCATACATCATTACTTACATCACCTAGATTTCTATTTATACATTACAAAATGGTCCTAAACATGGGTAAACCCATGGGCCGACATCCCATACCCATTACATAAACGCTAATCCTAAAAACTGCCCTAAAAAGGGGCCGAGATCCCGTAATCTCTGCTTCGACTTGCGCTCTACCTTCGACCAGCCTGTATAAGTCCCAAAAAAGGTCAAACATGACCAAGGATCTCCAAAACTTGGTCAAGGGACAACATGGAACTATTGGAAGTGAGGGGATGCAGAACTACTGCAATAAGCGAAGAGGAGACATATCATTTCTTTTCCCAATATTTGAAAATAGAGTATGTGCTAAATATACCAAGTATCGGCTCTATGAAGCATACACTTTTGTAGAAGTGTTGATGACATAAATCTAAAAATTGCACAAGTGTCGAGGCACCCAAGTACACCAATTCCAGACCATAAGTGGCATGAATTTTTAGTGCAAGGGTTGAAAGTATAGAATCCTTGTACAAGGAATGAAAATAGAACAAACGTTCATTCTACGAAGCATATTTCACTGGAGAGCATCGAAATATCACAATAGCAAAAGCTTTTGCAAAACTTGGAAACAAAAACACTACGTATTAGAATTGAGGGGATGCAAAAGTTCGACAGCTTGGAAAGAGGATTTGTATAAGTTATTCACACAAGGTTTGAAAATAGACCAAGTGATAAATAGAACAAGAAATGGTTTTGTGGGGCACACATCTATGAAAAAGTGATGATGACACAACTCTACCAACTACACAAGTGTTGAGGCACCCTAGTCCACCAGTGTCAAACTATAATTCACATCAATTCTCAACGCAAGGGTTGAAACCATGGATTCCCCGTACAAGGAATGAAAATAGATTAAGCGTTCGCTTTCTAGAGAATATGCTAGCCAAAAGCATTGGAATATCGCAACAACAAAATATTCTACACAACCTCGAAAAAAAAACCAAGTATAAAGACATTTCACTAAAACATTTATGAAACACAAATAAATCATATATCATGAATTTATTCAAGGCCAAGTGCATCAGGTTGGAAAGTTTGTTGACATTGATGTTAACCCTTGGAGAATTTCGTAAGTTTCAGAGGTGTGGTCATGAGGTCCAAAGTTGAATGAGGAATATGAGGTTGAAAAACATTACAAGTACATGCAAAATCCTCATAGATGGATAGTCTTCATCATGTTGTTTCCAATGGTAGGTGGTATGCCACATGGTTCCTCACGGTTGAGGAGTTATGTCCTCATGAAGTTGAAATCCCTAAAGAATGGTTACGAAGTCCCTAAACGGTTGCAACAATAAGTTACAAGTCATTAATTAAAGGGTAAAACAATTGTAACAAGAAATGATGAGTTGACCCTAAAAGTTAAGAAGTCCCTAAACAGTGGCAACAAGAAGTTACAAGTCATTAATTAAAGGGTAAAACAGTTGTAGCAAGAAATAACGAGTTGACCCTAAAATCAAGAGAAAGGGTAAAATAGTCATTAATTAAAGGGTAAAAAAATTATAATAAAAAATAATGAGTTGACCCTAAAATAAGGAAAAAGGGTAAAACAGTTACAAGTTAGCCAGAAAATAAGTCACTTGAAAAGTATAAATACACATCAAGAGTCTCTCATTCATACACACAAGTTCATTGCATATCTATCTAGTGAACACTTGATCTATTGGAAAATATGAGTTAGCGATGTTGAGGTAAAGCAAAGAGGATGCTTGTTCCGGGTTGCAACAAGGTATGATTATGAAACAAGGTTGTTATAATATCTGAGGTATGTATATATACACGAGTTTGATTGTTATATCTCGATTCTATAACACATGCTTGAGGCATGTCTTGGAGATTTGGGCATATTCTTTGAGGCACATCTAGGATATATGGTGATGTTATGGTACATGCTTGAGGCATATCTTGGTGATGTTGGTATATTTATGAGGCACATCATTGATGTTACAATACTTCATATTGGAACATCTTATGGTACATGGTTTATGGCATCATTAACACATATCATGAATGATATGGTATATGGTTGAGGTAAATCTTTTGGTATATGGAACATACTTTGGATATTTGATGTTGGACATACATTTTGATGTATGGTCTATGTGAGTGGATCTAGATGATGGTGATGATGTATCAGTCACAGTAACAACTGTTAGCACTAGAATTCACCTTCAGATTGCATAGAAGGTAAGCCCAGTACCCATCAGTTTATACAATAAATGTAAATGATTTTTAGGTGTTCAAATGGAGAAGACTCAATGATAATAACGTTCTAACTCATAAATCTGGACTAGCATGCACAAGCAATTGAGGTCTTGGATTAACTTTAGTCAATAAGTTGGAGTAAAGGTGAGTAGAAGGAAGACTTTGGTGATAAAGGTGTAGAGGTATGCTATGGACGTCATGTCTTCAAGTAGCCTAAGGAGGAAAAACTCAAACACAAGATCCTCTTGGATTCAAATTTCAAGGAAAATGAAAGAAATCATAATAGCACTATAATCAAACATTCATCATAACACAGTCACAACAATCCATGTGAATCAGTCATTCATGAACTCTCTCAGTATCAGAGGAAAATAAGATGGAGTAAGAGAAGTTGACTTAGATTAATCTAGAAGTCTCAAATCAAGTACATAACCAGAGAACCAGTGTTCTTCATCAAAATATTACAATAGCAGGGAGCCTAGATCAACCATTCGACCTTAACAAAATATCAAAACTGCCTATATATACTAGAAATGTTGCAACCACTAGGAATGTGATTGGACCCCGCATTCAAAGTTTCCAGTCGACGCCTACTCTGTCAGCCTGTGCAGGCCTTCTTATGTCAGACATGAGCCCAAATTAGTTATGTGCTTTGCAAGAAAATTGTCCCTCAGAAAACTTTGAATTGACAATCTACCCCCACGATAAATCTCAGTATGCTTTCCATTTATGGGGTGAGACGAGGTTTAAACTTCCACCCCCATTTCCATTAACTACCTTCATCGGGATCGGGATGAGTCCTGACATCCATGAATGTTCTAGGTTGTGCCCATGACTTCTTCCAGTCAATATTGGTGCCTCGAGGCCATGCAAATCTTCTTCTGTGACCAACAGGGGCGCCTTTGGCCTTTGGCGCATCTCCTCTCCATCGCTCCTTCAATGTGACCTAGGGCGATGACCCTACACAATTACGCTATTGCAGGCATGACCAAGGGTGGTTTGAAATCAAACCACTTTTGTCCCCTCAATTCACCATGAACTATCACATGTCCCTTTCTAAAAACCATGGTTTCGATTACGGACCACCCTTAAAAATTTAAAAACGTGCACACCTTTCGACCTAGAAATGGAGTGTGACCATTGATCTTGTGATATGAGATGAGGCTTCCTGATCAACAACCCAACTCTGGCACCTTTTGTATTGATGGATTGAATCTTCTCTTTTCAAATGGATGACCGAGATCTGGTTCACGATTCTAGCTTCGGACCTTTCAAACTTCAAACTATATTTGCCCCAAGAAAAACCTCCAGAGCTAAGGATATGATGACACGTGTCTTTTGGATTTGGACGGTCGAGATCCACTTCAGACCTCTGACCCCTTCAACCAAATCAACAACCCTTTTGATCCCTCATCGATCAACGATCGGGATCTCCTTCGGGTCTTCGGGCCTTTTCCTCCTTTGCTTTCCTCCAGAGCTCTAGATATGGAGCCACGTGGCCTCCAAAGATCGATGACTGAGATCCCTTCAGGACTTCGGTGACTTTGCACTTCGACACATCGACGCTTCGGGACTTCAGCACTTCAGGACTTCGGTGCTTTGACACTTCGGGGATTCCAGACACTTCTCACTTAGAAACTCCCGAAGCTTATTTCCCCGAACACTTTGATCAACTACCACCTGTCCCTTTAAAAATCAATGGCTCGTGCTCCGACGCTATACTTTGTGTAATTTTTAAGATTCTGAACGCTTCTGAGCTGCTAATATGAAGTCCACATGGAATTCCCACCGTTGAAATATGAATCTGCCTTTTTTCTTAATTCGACTCTAAGTGTCGCACTTTGAGCCCACAGCTGCGGCCTGTGTAAAAAAATACTTGGATGACTGGATAAGGGCTGGGAAAATAGGGATAGCGGGGCACTTTAAGCATAGAGGGAGGAAAACGAAAATGATTTTACAAGCCGAAGGGGAAAAAACTTAATAATTGGTCTGTAAAAAGAGAGAGAGAGGGGGAAAAACACAGACTTAGGTAGAAACCATAAACCCACAAGACTCTGACAAGTTTGTGCGATAACATTTGGCTCCATAGGGGATGGCATGCTCCCTGAGAGCTGGCAATAATAAGTAGTTCAAGTGCCTTAGATGTTGGGTTATGGAGTCACTTATAAAAACTGAAAACAAAAGAAAAATGATATTTACAATGACATGGGAAGCCACTCATGGCTTAAGTAAAAAAATTCTTCAAAAAATTCCCATTTATAGGGCTACCAAAAACATCAGCATCCTCCAAATCTTGCAACTTGTAAGTGTTATTTGAAAAAACCTCAGAAAATTTGAAGGGGCCAATCCATAAGGCCTCAAATTTACCATGCTTGCCTTTATCTTGTTTAGGTGCATCCCACTTGAGTACCAGATCTCCCAGCTGGAAATCCTCATTCCTTACTCTTCTGTCAAAATCCTACTTGATCTTTTATTGATGGTCATGGGCTTTGTTCATTAGTTTCTCCCTCGTATGTTGTTCTTCTACCAACTGTTGTATTCTTCTGATCATATTATCTAGTTCTCCTTGATAGTCTTGGAATACTTTTTTCAGAGGTAAGGCAAGTTGAGAGGGAAATATGGCCTCAACTCCATACACCAGCTGGAAAGGAGAGACACCAACAGATCCTTTTGTTGTCACTCTGCCAACCCATAAAGAAAATTTAATCTTTGTATCCCAGGCCTTTTTGTTGTCTTCTAACAATATTTTGATGATCTTAATAAGGCTCCTGTTAAAGGACTCTTCCAGTCCATTCCCTTGGGGGTAGTAAGGAGTAGAGTGAATCAATGTGATTCCAAACTGTTCACAAAACTTAATCAATGGTTTATCCTTGAAACATGCAGCATTATCGATGACAATTTTGTTTGGACAACCAAATCTTTCTCTAATATCCTCAAGAAAACCAATGATTACCTTGTGGGAATCATTTCTTGTGGGTATGGCTTCTGTCCATTTAGTAAAGTAGTATGTGGTAGTCAAGCTCCATCTATGTTGACCACTTGAAGCAGGATGAATTTTCCCAACAAAATCTAGGCCCCATTGTTGAAAAGGACCTGAAGCTACCACATTTTTCAATGGCAAAGACTTGAGATGTTTCTTTCCAGATAATTTATGACACTTGACAAAAGACCTGATTTTTGCACAGACATTAGTGAAGAGACTAGGCCAAAAATAACCAGCCCTAAGAATATTGTAGGTTATGGTTCTCCAGAAGTGATTCCCCCCACATAAATTGTCATTAAAATCATACATAATTCTTTGGGAATCTTGTGGGTCTATACATCTCAAAATCACTCCTAAAGGGTCTTTCCAATATAAAACTTGATCAATAAGACAATATTTAATTGATTTGAGCTTCAAATCTCTCACCTTGTTCTTTTCCATACCATCACCAGGCTCCAACTTCTGTAGGAAAAATATAATTTCCTTGTACCAAGTGCATCCTGCCAATAGAGGGATCACTTGAGAACCTTCATCAGACAACTCAACTCGTTGATTTTATGAACAACTGTTGATGAAATGGACCCCCAAATCTTTGCAATTAGATTCAGCCAGCAACCAAGCTAAACCTTGGCCTTTAACCAATTTGGTGGGCTTTACCTCAAGATCAAATTCAAGGATCTTGGAAATCCACTTGCTCCTTCTTCCATCTATATCAGGCTGAATGAGGATCTATTTCACAGAAATTGAAGGGACATATGAAATGACTTTTGAATGCAACACATAATATATGAAAGCTTTGAGAGCCTTGACCAAAGCATAGGCCTTCTTTTCCATGATGTCATACTTTATTTTAGCATCTCTCAGTGCCCTACTAAAAAAGGAAATGGGTTGCTCTAACCCTTCAACATTTTTCTGCAAAAAAACAATTGCTATTGTGTCAAATGAAGCAAAGGATAAAATCATAAAATATTTGGAGTAATTAGGATTGATGAGAACAGGTGCTTCAGTCAAGGCCTTCTTTATTTGATTAAAAGAGTTGTGATATTTAGTAGTCCGTTTGATCTCATTCCCTTTCCTCAACATGGTTGTGATAAACTTTACCAATTCAACAAAATTTGAAACAAACCTTCTCAAAAAATTAATTTTCCCCAAGAAAGACTGGACTTATTTCTTGGATCTAGGGAATGACAAATTTTGGATAGATTCTACCCTGCTTGGATCAATCTTTACTCCCTTGGCTGACACAATGTTTGCTAACAATTTCCCCTCTTTCATGGCAAATAATGACTTTTTGGGATTTCAAGAGAGACCAAATTTCCTGCATTTCAAGAAGACCCTTTTTAAATGACCATAATGTTCTTTATCAGATTGTGAGAACATGGTTATGTCATCTAAATAAACTTGTCCTTCTCTCCAATAAAGGTTATTTCCATGGCTCACTAAAAGGTCGCTCCTGCGTTCATCAACCCAAAGGGCATCTTAGCATACATGAATGTACCCCAAGGAGTGGTGAAGTTTGTCTTCTCTCTATCTCCAGGAAAGACAAAGACATGATTGTAGCCAGAAAATCCATCAATCATGGTTATCCTAGATGCACCTGTCACCCTCTGTAATATGTGTTCCATTTTTGGTAAGGGGTAGTTGTCCTTTTTAGAACTTTTGTTCAAATTTTGGAAATCGACACATAGTCTGATTTCTCCATTCTTCTTTCTCACTAGGACCAAGTTGGCCACCCATTCAGAATACCTCAAAGGAATGATAATATGGGCATCCAAAATCTTATTTACCTCTTTCTCCATACTGGGCAGCAGCATAGGATTTATTTGTCTCAACTTCTACCTAAATGGCTTGGACTCTTCCTTCAATGGGATCTTGTGCTCAATGATACTTGTGCCGTATGTTCTGAGATCTTCATATGTCCATGCAAACACATCAACAAACTCTTTTAATAGTTCAACATATTCAACCCTTTTCTCTCTTGACAACTTGACAAATTTGGGATCCTCTTCTATACCAATATTGTACTCAGTTACATCGGCATCATCAGTTGAACCTTTAAACTTTATTTCCACATCATTTCTATCAAACAACCTTTCTATAGGAACTATTCCCTTTGGAATATGGTTGGTAGGCAACTGAACAATATGGTGGTTAGCAATTTTATTTAAAAATACATCAACATGAGGGTTACTTTCAAAATCATGATCCTATTCAATATGTAAAGCAGAGAACTCATCAACAAATTCAAGAAAGTTTTTGATCTTATTATCATCCTCAAATACCTTCCAATGCTGGACATTGTCAGGTATAGAGGGTCTATATTTCACCTCTACATCATATTTGAGTTTTGGTGGCAATGGGACTCTGAAATGGCTTGTTGAGATAGCCAAAGAATCAGCCATGGTATTCTCCTCTCTTGGAATAAATGAAATGTTGAAAGCTAGGAAGAAACTGTTAACTAGGTCCCATACTTCATTTATATAAGTCTTAAGCCTAGGGTGATTGGATTGATAAATATTTTTTATCTGATGAATAATTAGTTCTGCATCCCCAAATACTGATATCTCTTCAATCTCCATGTATTTTTCAGCCCTTAAACCCAAAACAAGAGCTTCATACTCTGCCACATTTTTGGTAGTTTCAAATTCTAGTTTTTAGGACAAAGGTATAGTTTCTTGAAAAGGTGAAACAAATACCACTCCAGCGCCAACACCTTCCTTAGAAGAGGCTCCATCAAAGAACATCTTCCAAACATAGGTAGTTTGAGGAGGTAGTTCACAAAAGTAATGGGTTTCTTTCTGATTTCAAGAGGAGTTTCAGGAGCATCAGTGAGCTGCAATATGTTGGATCCCAAATCTGTGTCAAAAGAAAAAATAGGATGGTTTGTGGGGTTCGCTTCATCACTGATGATGTACACGAGTTTATCTTCCTTGTAAAGTCTCCTTTGTTCACCCCCAAACATAGGAATGGTGGCGTATGAAAGGTCCACCTGCAAGGTTCCCCCCAGTCTCTTTATCCAAGATCTAGATAGGAGCATCCCAAACTTAGGGGGAACATCAACCACTACGATATCCATGACCATGCTCTTCATTGGAAACTAGAACAGAGAAATGGCTAGGTATTTGATAACCCAAAGGCACTTCACCTTTCTGGAGTCAAAATAATATAGGTCGTGGTAGGATTTTGTAACCTCCAACTCAAACTCTTCCATGACAATCTTAGGCATAAGATTGTGAGATGCCCCTGAATCCATCAAGTAGTTATGGATCACCTTATCATGGATGTTCAATGAAGTGTATAAGGGACGCGAGGAGTCATCTCTATCCTCTACCAAAGGCCCTAATATGACAGTTGGCCTTTCATCTTGGAGGTTAACTGAGTCTATGGAGTGAGACATAGGTTCGGGAAGAAATTTTTTGATAGGCACCTTTTGAAATCCTCATGCTTGATTAACTCTGAGAGAGGTACATGGATTCTAATATTTTGAATCTCATGCTCAAAGATATAAGGGAGGGAGGCTTCAAAATCTCATTCACCTCTAGGATAGGACTTTTGACCACTGGTGGGGGGCTCTGTGCCTTTCTTTCTTCGCTATTGTCTGCTATATCTCTAGCATGTTTCTTAACTCTAGTAGGTCGCTCGGGAATGTTAGGCTTTCCTTATTTCTTCTTGGATCCGAGGCTATATCTATTCGGATCGTTGCTGGTATTTTCTCCTTTGTTTAGCTCATTCAGTTGATTACTCATGAGGGCCTCTTCATATGTAGACTAAGTCAAATGAGGGAACGAAGAGGTATCTCCAAGGCAATGGATATCAGGATCAATATCTTCTTCCTCTTCAAATTCATCAGTAACCAAGTTATTTTGGAGAGGAGTTTGGATTTTATGATCATCTCTATCCCTATTTCTTTGATCTCTTTGGATGGTCTGAGGGGGATTAGTTGGTCTTTTGAAACTACCCCTATTATCAACATTTTTGGAATTCCTATAGCTCTGCTTTCCTTCCAATTCTGACCTTTCCACTTTAGCAGAAAGTGATTTTAGTAGCTTGGTTACTTCATCCGTTTGGGTGGGGGTGGGGGGAGTAGAGGAACTAGAAGTCGGAGTTTCAAACCTACCTTTTCTTCTGTCTCTATCAGCCTTACTCCTAATCTTGTCAGCTGCCAATATATTGGATTCTACTTCAAGGGTTGCATATTGCATATGAGCTAAGGAGGTAGCTCTTCTTTCTCTCAACAGGAGGCAAAAATTAGAGGAAAAAGCACTAGAATAAGTCATCTTGGCAGAGGTTTCTGTAGGTTTAATTTCAGCGGGAATCTTTTTATACATCTTATTAAATATTTTCGAGAAGTTTGAAACAGATTCCCCCTCTTCTCTCTTAAGTGCCCCGAATTCTATAATATAATAAAGGAGTTCTTTTTTATCCCCCCAATGTCTTAAGAATGAATCATCTAGAGCAACAATCCTTTCAATAGATCTAGGAGGCAAGTCCTTAAACCAATCCCTAGCATCACCATCAAGGATATGTACAAAAACTCTCATCCACACATCTTCATTTTCGATGACCTCAATCTCTAGAAATCTATAAAAGAATGCAGGGTTCTCTTCTGCAGTCACGTATCCCTCCCCTGTGAACTAGGGCATGTAATTAAGTTAGTCTGTGGCTGGGAGAGAATTCATAGGCTGAGGTAAAACCAGAGGGGTGTATCTAGCAACCAATATCTCAGCCATCCTGTTCCTAGGAGGATTATCACCTACCATTTGGACGTGAAATGGAGGAGAACCAGGAGGAGATGGAGTTTGGAAAGGTGAGGCTGGGGTTTTTCTTCTGGGAGAAAAAGGAAAATGCTGAGCATTAGGAGATAAAGATGAGGGGATAGAGGGAACAGATGTTTCCCCTTTTGTAACTGCAACAACTCTAATATGGGAGGAGTGGTAAATCCTAGAGTGGGAAATCCTTCTAAGGTCCTGGGTCTGAACCACTTCACAACTTCAGGGGAGATAAGGGTGTCAAAAATATCTCCTTCCAAACCAAAAATAGGAGGGGAGAAATCAACAGGAAAACTCCCAAAATTTAAATTTCTTGAAACTCCAACAAATGGTATAATAGGATAATAAGAAGAAGCTATTGGATTTTGTAAAGAGGGATTAAGAATATTACCAGGAACACCTAGTACAACAGTTGAAGTACCTTCCTGAGTGGTTTTTCCTTTTATGATAATTTTCTCTGGGTCAACTTCAAGTGTGGCTAGAGGAAGCTGTGGAGTAGACCTCGTGTGTCTTCCTTTCGGAGCCACAACTAAAAAATTGGAGTCACCAAGTGAAAGATGCAATCTTCAATGGTACTGATATCTTATGCACCTTCAGAATCAGAGATTTTTTGTCATTTTATCCCAGGGAAATGTCTTCAATTAGTTCCTTGGAAGTGGCGCCAGAAATGTTAGCACTAGAAGTCACCTTCATATTGCATAGAAGGTAATCCCAGTACCCATCAGTTTATACAGTAAATGTAAATGATTTTTAGGTGGTCAAATGGAGAATACTCAATGATAATAACGTTCTAACTCAGAAATTTGGACTAGCATGCACAATCAATTGAGGTCTTGGATTGAATTCAGTCAGTAAGTTGGAGTAAAGGTGAGTATAAGGAAGACTTTGGTGAGAAAGGTGTAGAGGTATGTTATGAACAGGTCTTCAAGCAGCCTAAGGAGGAAAAACTCAAACACAAGATCCTCTTGGATTCAAATTTCAAGGAAAATGAAAGAAATCATAACAACACTATAATCAAACATTCATCATAATACAGTCACACCAATCCATGTGAATCAGTCATTCATGAACTCTCTCAGTATCAAAGGAAAATAAGATGGAGTAAGAGAAGTTGTCTTAGATTAATCAAGAAGTCTCAAATCAAGTACATAACCAGATAACCAGTGTTCTTCATCAAAATATTACAATAGTAGGGAGCCTAGCTCAACCATTTGACCTTAACAAAATATCAAAACTGCTTATATATACTAGAAATGTTTCAACCACCAAGAATGTGATCGGACCCTTGCATTCAAAGTTTCTAGTCAGAGCCTACTCTGTCAGCCTATGCAGGCCTTCTTATGTCAAACGTGAGCTCGGCTTAGCTATGTGCTTTACAGGAAAATCCGTCCCTTGGGAAACTTCAGGTTGACAATATCCTCCATGGAAACTCTCAGTATGCTTTCCATTTATGGGGTGAGACAAGGATTCAACTTCCGCCCCCATTTCTATTAACTACCTTCATCGATATCAGGATGAGGCTTGACATCCATGAATGTTCTAGGCGGTGCCCATGACTTCTTCGAGTCAATCCTAACACATTGAGGCCATGCAGATCTTCTTTTGTGACCAATACAGGCGCCTTTGGCCTTTGGCGCAGCTCTTCTCCATTGCTCCTTCTTCAATGTGACCTAGGGCCATGACCCTATGTAATTGCATGATTGCGAGCATGACCAAGGGTGGTTTGAAAGAAAACCTCTTTTGTCCCCGCAATTCACCATGAACCATCACACATCCCTTTCTAAAATCCATGGTTCCGATTGCGGCCCTCCCTTGAAAATTTAAAAATGTGCGCACCTTTCGACCCTACAATGGACCATGACCATTGATATTGTGATATGAGATGAGGCTTCCTGATCAATGACCCAACTCTGGCACCTTTTAGATTGATGGATCAAACCTTCTCTTTTCAAATCGACGGTCGAGATCTGCTTCGTGATTCGGGATTCAGACCTTTCAAACTTCAAACTATATTTACCCCAAGCAAAACCTCTGGAGCTAAGGATATGATGATGCGTGGCACCTCGATTTGGATGGCTGAGATCCACTTCGGGCCTCTGACCCTTCAACTAGATCAGCGTCCCTTCTGCTCCCTCCTTAATCAATGATCGAGATCTCCTTTGGGTGTTCGGTCCTTTTCCTCCTTCGATTTTCTCTGGAGCTCTAGATATGGCGCCATGTGGCCTCCATCGATCGATGACTGAGATCCCTTTAGGACTTTGGCACTTCGGTGACTTCGACACTTTGGCACTTCGGTGCTTCGAGACTTTGGCACTTTGGGACTTCGACGCTTCGACACTTTGGTAATTTCACACACTTCTCACTTCGAAACTCCCGAAGCTTATTTCCCTGAACACTTGGATCAACTACCACCTGTCCCTTTAAAAATCAACGACTCATGCTCTCTTTGGGCCTTTTTCTCTGATGTTATACTTTGCACAAATTTTAAGATTCTGAATGCCCGTGAGGTGCTAATATGAACTCCACATGGAATTCCCGTCGTTGAAAGATGAACCTGCCTTTTTTCTTTATTCAAGTCCAGAATGAACCACTCTGAGTGTCACGCTTTGAGACCATGGTTGTGGCCTATGTAAAAAAAGACTTGGACAACTGGATAGGGGCTGGGAAAATAGGGAGACCAAGGAACTTTAAACACAGAGGGGGGGAAATGAAAATGATTTTACAAGCCGAAGGGGGGAAAACTTAATAATTGGTCTGCGAAAGGAGAGAGAGGGAAAAACACAGACTTAGGTATAAACCACAAACCCACAGGACTCTGACAAGTTTGTGTGATAACAACAGTGACATAGATAGTGATGGTGAAAAATATAGTGACAATGACAGAGACATGTTGTTTATCAGTGATGGTTTCAGTGACAGGTTGAGTCTACATTTATATTTTAGAGAGGCGTGATGGGGTAGGGGAAGGGGTTTGTATCCTCCTTTTGGTTGGATATGGATAAAACAAGGAGTTGGAGCTTCCTTCATGTTGTATTTTATAAAATAGGGGGTTGGAGCCTCCTTCCAATTGTAGATGGAGAATTCATGGAGTTGTATCTTCCTTCAAGATGGATCCTGTAAATAGGGGGTTGGAGCATCCTCATAGTTGGTGCTATAGAATTTGGAAGTTGGTTCTTCCTATGAATGTAATCTATGATATGTAAGAAAGAATTATGTGGTTTTATCCCATTTGGGTTTCCATGTAAATTATGAAGTACTATGTATGTGGTTATTTGTGATGCAATGATTGATTGGTACTTCTCATGATATATTGAATGCAATCATAAATGATATATTGTTGATAAAGTTAATGTTTATGTGTTATGATTAAGAAATGGTAAAAAGTTCTCAATACTAATTCATCCCCCTCCCCTCTCAATATTCCAACAATTGATATCAAAGAATACCACAGTTTGATAGATAGAATTTTTCCTTTTGAAGAAGAATGATGAAAATATATGTACAATCATAGGGATTTGAGGTCTGACAGGAAGTAGTAGATGGATACACAACACCTACCACTCCTCCAGTAGATAAGGATGGAAAGAAACTCAGTGAAAATAATTCGAGGAATAAAAATGCTATTTTGAATGGTCTGGTTGATACAATATATGTCAAGTATGCATTGTGAATATGCAAAGGATATTTGGGACAAACTTCAAAATATTTGCGAAAGAGATTCCAAAGTCAAAGGAGCCAAGCTTCAAACTTATAGAGTTCAATTTGAACAACTGAAGATGAATGAATATAAAGACATTTCAACTTACTTTCTGCGATTTGATGAAATAGTGAATGCCATTAAAGGTTTGGGAGAAGAAATTAAAGAAAAATTCATTGTTCAAAAGGTAATAAGCTCTCTACCAATGAGATTTGATCCTAATATTTCATCCCTAGAAGAAAGATTAGATCTTGATACGTTGAGCATGGATGAGTTACATGGAATCCTTATAGCCTATGAAATGAGAATAGAGAAGGATAATCCATCCAAGAAGGAAGAAACTTTCAAGGCATCCAATAAGACAAAGAAGAAGAAGAAAAAACCAAATCCAAACCACAGTTGTAGAAATGATTTAGAGGTAGATGAAGAAATGGCCAACTTCATAAAGAAGTTGAAGAGAGGAACCGACAAGTACAAAGGTATGCTTCCATTAAAATATTTTAATTATGGTAAAATTGGTCATTTTTCTACTAAATGTCCTTATGCTAAGAAGTCTAATAGTGATGAAGAAGAAGGTCCCAAGAAAGAAAAAAAATATCAAAAGCGAAACAAGAAAGGAGATAAAAGGAGAGTCTTCAAGAAAAAACTTTACTCAAGAGAAGATAGATACTCATTTTATGAGGATGATGATAGTGATAGTGACTCAGAAAAAGTGCTCTTCATGGAAATGGAAACTCATAAAGGAACCTGTGAAAGTGACAAAGAAGGTGAAGTAGATCTTCAAGCAGAACTCATCAATTCCTTAAGTGAGCTAAAAAGAGAAAGGAATAAAATAAATTCATTCAAACACAAATTGATCAAACTAAATGAGAGTTCTCAAAATCCAAAAGAAGTTGCTCATTTAAAAACCAAGGTAAAAGAAGCAAAAAATAAAATAAAAAATGTTTTGACAATCCATATTAAGGAAATATCTGAATATTTAAACAAGATTGAAGTTGAATTCAGTCAAAAACAAAGAATACTTGAAGAAGAAATCATCTCCTTGAAAATCCAACTTGAAGAAGAAAAAAGAACGGAAGAAGTAATGCAGATCCAAACGATAAACAAAGAAAAAGAGTGTGAGAAACTTGAAGAAGAATTCATTTCATTTACAGTTGAAGTCAACAAGATCAACAAGAACTTGAAAAGTTCTCAAGTGTTAGAAGACATTCTCATTAGTCAAAGGCCATGCAGTGACAATTTTGGACTAAGATACGATAAAATTCATTTTGAGAAAGGTTCAAGCTCCATGACAAAAGAAACATAACAAAATAGTTACAGAGAAGATATCATAAGTCCCAAGCCTTCAAAGAAGAATATTCAAGTAATGGAAGAAGATCATTCAATCAGAGGAACACAATATCATCAGAGGAATAAATACAAAAGAAGCATATTTGCAAGAAGTATTTATACCTTTAGAAGCTTTAATCATCAAGAAGGAAGCAACATAAGAGAAGACCATGATCAGCTAAGGCATGAATTCATAAGGAATACATCACAAAGAGGGTCATTTTCTTCTAGGTATCAAAGTTTGGGTCATTTATTTACATGTAATAACTTTGGACATAAAGTTGTGAATTGCAGAGCACATGGAAGAAATATTCAACAAAATATCCTTATGTTCCCTCCCACAATATTGAATGTTACAAATGCCACAACTATGGACACATAACTTAGAACTGTAGAAGCATCATGGAGCCTTCCATGAAGGAAAACACTAATGTCATATACAATAAGGTTTGGAGAAGAAAAGAAAAACAAGAAGAGTAGGTGAATGAAGAAAGGTCCCATAGATTATACTCACGGGATTTGCAGAGTCACGTGACAAATCTATGGGTAAAGAGGAAGTTGTTAGAATTCAGGAAGATGATGAATATATAGATGAAGAGGAAGATGAATCTTCCACAGAGTAGTTTGAAGTATTCTTATAATACATCTAGCATGAAGACTCCCAATAATGTGAATGATGAAGAGGGGCAGTCTATGTAGCAGCTCTGCAAATCAGAGAACTATCTTTCGAGTAGTCTGAAGTGTTTGTAGATTTTGGGAAGGCAGTTTTAGAGTGGTTTGATAAAAAAAGTGCAGATTGTATTGTGATGGTTTGATTATTTGAGGAGAAAATTTTAGAACACATTCCCATGCAGGTATCGAATAACAGTTACGAAGAATATCATGACACACTTTTCAGATAGAGGTTCATGATTGTATAGAAGATTCCGAGTAGTGACATACAGACTCAAGGATGTGTAAATATAGAGCATACCAATGGAAATATTTGATTAAGTTTGAAGAGAAGGAATATGGTGTAATCAATTGCAGCAGATGGGTCAACATTGTGTGTAGTTGAGTAGCAGATTCATGGAAAATTTCATGAAATATGGAAAAAAATGAATTCATGAGACACTTGGTAGGTACAAAAGACATGAGTCAGAGAAGATGCATAACAATGGATGAAAGAATATTGACAAGTGGAATCATCTATTCCTAGGAAGACAAGCAATGAAAGGAATATAAATACAGGGGAAGAGAAACCTTTAGCATAAGCTATATCGTTAGAGGAAAATTATTGAATGATGTGGTCATTGATTTCTAAGTAGTAAAGATGAAAAGCCATAAAGATTTGAATTCAATTACCTTTGAATGTTTTTTTATATATGTCAGTGAATTGCAAGAGGAAGCATCAATGGAAAAGAATTATCGGAAGAGAGGAAAGGAAGAAAATACAAGAAGCCCCACACTGATCTACATAAAACCTTGCAAATAAGTCAAGGGGAGATAAATCATCATAGAAAGAGACCAGGAAATAAATATCAAAAGCATAAAGATAGGGGAGACATACCGAGAAAGGGAGTTACCATTTAACACATGATGTCAAAGGGGGAGGAAAAAAAATATCAAGAGTGAAAGATCAGAAGCATAAAGACAAGGGGATAATTCCCAAGGGGAGATACCCTTTTCCATTGATGTCAAAGTGGGAGAGAAACATTGGGAGAAAAAGATGAGGAGCGACGGTCATAGGGGGAGTATGAGTGTTTTCATCAATGCCAAAGGGGGATGATGAAACAGATATATTTGTTCCAAATTTGAGGCTAAAAGAAGTTTATTTTTATCTAAAACTTTATTATGGAGCCCCCTTTTTATCAACAAATCAAATTATATGAAGAATTGTTTTTGAGAATTCGGGAGTCGGCATTTCGCGAAATACAAAGGGTCAACGTTGAGCCTCCTCAAAGCCTTGATCCCCGAATTCACAAAAGTTGTAAAAGCTAAGCCATGTTCATTAAGAATTAAGAAAGTTTAATGTTAATAAATCTCATCGCAATTTCGCGATTCGGGATTTCTCACTTGCTACAAACATCGAGGTCACGATACCTGAAAACCCAAAAACTTAAGGTCTAATCACATCTGATTATGAGTTAAAATATTCTTAGCAGTTAACTAACCCCATTGCGATTTCATGATTCCTGATTTCTTGCGTCAAGTGTTATCGAAGTCCCGATACTTAAATCCATGAAACGTTAAGGTTTAATTTCTAATCGTGATTAATTAAAAGTTTAAACATACTTAATATACTTCTAACCAGTCGCATTTCGGGGAACTGGAGAATTATCATTCATCACAACCGAAAAACCTCAAAGCATGAAGTCTTGAAATTATTAAGTGCTTAAGTGTGATTAACTTAACATCTAAACAAAAAATTAATGATATAAATTAGTTTTTCACACTTTCATTTTTCGGAATTCCTCACTGATATTACATCCAAAGTTCTCAGTCTCGAATCGTCGATAGTTGGCAGCTTTTATTATGGATTAATGGAAATATCTCATAGTGTAAAACGCGTATCTCCAGTCATACCCTCCTCATTAAAACAAATAAATTCATCGCCCGTAGAAGCACACTCGAATTAAGGTGAATAAAGGTTTATATTTCAAATTTCATTCTCATTTCCAGCAAATTAGCAAGTTGTATTCGAAGAAAACTTACGCCTTTTTCTCTGTAACAGGTACTCGTTTTTTATCACAAGCATCATGGCACCCAAAAAAACTTTGAAGAATAGTGATGAGGTTGATGAAGGCTCAAATCCAAAATCAGACGTTCTGTCTGATACCACACCACAGGTTGTAGACTCGGTCAGGTCCTGGATGCAGATTCTCAAATCTTGGAGTGCGAGGTCAGGAATTGCCCAGATGATTTTGGAGATGAAAAGAATGGTGAAACTGAAACTAAACTCAAATTTATAGCATAGGCTAAACTTCATAAAATAGCTACACAGCCAAAGCTCATGCCATGCAATGAGATGATAAACTGGGCTCTGATGAACACCGATTTGCAGACCAGGAGCATCATAAATCATCAAAAAGATGTCGACGGCTCTATCAGGCTAGAACACATTCAAGTAATGTACAATCTATCTCCTATTTCTAAATATATTTTTAATTATGAATTCGTAGAAGAGTTCAAATGAAAGGAATGCACAGAATCTAATCAAACCTATCCAGATATAATTAAAACATGGTGGGGAGTTCCAACGAAATTTGTAGCTGATTCCCATGGCGTTTATGCCACCGCATCATTAAATGAATATATGGTCTATATAGCTATGATGCTATTTAGACTATCTGGGAGGAAAATCCCTTCCCATTTCCCAGTGGATTGGATGCCAATTATGCATGAAGTAGCCGAGGGTTTCACTTTCAATTCGAATAAGATTCTATCTGATAACCTAGCCAAGGAGATTCCTGAGTATCAAAAGGCAAAGTCAAAGGGACAACCTGCATATTTTTATATTTCTGTGTATGTCATGGACACCATCTATTATATGACCCCTTTTCCTTTGATGAATTGGAGCTAGAACTCAACCTGTGTAGAACCCATCCATTTCTATCACTCTAAACTATGGGAAGAAAAAGTAAAATATTTCTTTTATGAAATCTGTCACAATGTTGTGATTCCTGTGCACCAAATATTTTATGGTTATCCACCTCCTCAGATTTCAAAGAAAATAATGGGAAACCTCAAAACAGTTGCATATTGGTTTATTGAAGAGAATTTTTCTTATATTAGAGTGTTCATATGCTCGATTCCCCCTCATGCTCTCCCAAAATTTATTCCTGACAGACTGGTGTGTAGAGAAGTGGCTTACCAAATAATAAAAGGAGGCATCGACATAGATTTAAAATCAGTTTAGAAGAAATTATGGCTAGTTTTTCCTATACAGGTTGGGAGGTTTTCACTGCTAAATTTTGGCCATTCCAAGGTAGAAGCCGCAACATTAGAAGACATTAAACTAGTGGATGTTGAACTCAAAAAGCATGATCCATATCAAATTGTGGGAAATCATCTAGCTCATTGCAATATGAAAGAATATGAGCATGAAGACTCCCCCCTGTGATGACATATTTAAAGGAATCAAAACTTATGAGTAGATACAAGATAGAGTCCAAGCGTTACCTCGTGACCTACAAACCAACTTTCTCACTTTCCAAAAGCACAGACAAAGTGGGTTGCCCAAAATACTATAGGGATAATAGATAACCCCTCCTTAAGAACAATAAAGTATACCTCCCATTTTCGAACCAAAGTCTTTGGATAAAAATACTACAGAGGACAACCCAAAGAATCCTGAAGTGTCTTCACAAAAATAAGAAACTTCGCAGGTAGAACATCCAAGGTCTGAAAGAGAGTTTAAATCTGAAACACCTTTAAAACCGAATCAAATGACTCTTCCTTTATCGTCAACTATTTCAAATAAGGAATACAAATAAAAACATTAGAGACGAGATAAATAAAGGACTGGAACATGCCAAAAATTTTGAAAAATAGGAAATCCAACTGCTCATGTCTAGTCAAGATGAAATGTATAAGAAGATGCAAGCGATTCAAGGGAACACCAACCAACAAGAAGAATTAGTAAGGAAGATGCAAGCTAAATTAAGTTCTATTTAAAACCAGGTCGTGAATATGGAAGCGTTTCAAGCCCAGGCAGTGGAAGTGCATTAGAAGTTAGAGGAAGCACAATGAAGCATGTTTGCTAAGGTAGGGATTATCCAAGATTATTTTTAGGAGATTAGTCAATCATTAGAAATTATTGGTATCAAAGAAAAAGAGGCTATTGCAGCATGGATCACCTTCCAAAAAGCGGTCGTGTCATCTTCTAAGGGAGAAATATCTGTAACCCCCAAAGATCTTAGATTGATCGTTGAAGAGAAAATCAAAGGAGACATACTATTAAAAATATGGGAGGCAAATATAGATGAAAGCCAAAGATTGGCCAAAGAAATAAAGGAAGATTGTGAAGAGCCCTTCGATCTGCTAGATAAAAAGTCATTAGGCATTGGAAAGGACAATTGTCCTAAACTATTAGGAAAAAACAATGTTATGAAGCATCAAATGAAAATCAAAGAGATCTTAAATGAAGCTTAGGTTGAAATTTCATAGTTGATGCAGATCGATTTTTCCCAAATAGATAGATGGCTGGTGAAGCCAAAGTTATAGTTACAATCAATGAAATTTGAATATAGAAGGATTGAAGACAGGTTGCTGAAAATCCAGAGGAAGCTGTATCTTTTTGAGGTAGAGGATGTGTCGAAATCTTCAAGAAGATTAGTGCAGTTTATAAGTAGGTGCGTCGAATGTCTCGGGCGAAGTGAAGCAAGTACTTCAAAGAAATAATGAAGCAATATATGTTGCTCGTTATACTGGTGTATGAAAGAAGGTAAAAAAGAAACTAGTGAATGGTTCAAGTCTTTATTTTGTAACCGCTAATATCTAGAAGTAGGGAAAGTTTCAACCGTCAAGGGATGGTAACCTTTGTATAAATGTAATTTTGAAAGACTTAGCGGCGGCTTTTTCCTGGCCGATTGTAGCAGAGAAATTTCTCTTTTACCAGAATTAATACAATTGCAAACCTGAGACTCCTTATTTCGTCAAGCCTGAGTTATGTGTCTTTCTGTTTCTTCATATTCAACATCATTTCTCATATATCTTTGATGAATGTTTAACTACAATTTAGTACAACATCTACTATGGTTATTTATTATTTAGTCATCTGATTGTTTACAGATTTTCCTCCGTGTTTGCTATTAGTAGATACAAGACCTGTAAACTTTTTAGATCACCATATTTTATGCTTCATTAAAGGTTTCTTATCTAATTTCTTCTTTTGTTACAAAGTGAGATTCTTCCCTGATTGATGCCTCACGTTGTTCAAAAACCTTTGTGTTTTCTTTCATCACATAAATTATTTTAAATTTAACTTAGATACGAGAAATGACCTATGAAGTTGTTATATTATTAATTCGAATTTGTTAAATTTTGTCATATAATCTAAAATAGAAACAACAAACCTAAAAAACAACAGAGATTTTAAACTTCTTTTCCTCCATGACTGTACCTGTTACAAGACAACCCAACATTGAGCCCGGTCTCAAAGATCAGACCAACGTCACTTTAACTATGTTTAATACTATCTTAGAAACTACCACCACCTGGGTTGAGCTCGAACTTTCATGGGCAACCATTGAACAAGACATAAACATCTAGGAACAGTTGGAAGCAAGACAAAGACAACTCAGAAATCAACCATAGCTTCTTTTCCTAAAGAACTGATTTTATTTCATTTATCAAAAACCCTCTTTACTTTTTGGATGCCTAGACTTTGTACTTCAAGACTTAAGTACAAAATATGGAACAACATCTTTTTGGCTCCAATCTCTCAAAATTCCAAAGAATATACTATTTACCTTGACTCAACTCCTATCGGTTCTCATGTATACACACCCTCTGAGTTCAAAGAAACCAGTCTTCATTTTCCAAGTCCCTCTTTTTCAATTTTCCTGTCCCTTGATGATCAATTTCCCAAAACCATCTTTCCCTATCCAAACACAACCGAAGGGTTACCACACACCTTTAAAAGTCTTCTCTATAATCTTCAAGTTTCACCTTCCAAACTATTAATAGCTACGACCGGAGGAGGGGGGCCTGGGGGTGGTGTCATAGGCGATGTTGGAGGAGGAGCAGGCGGTCAAGTACCACTCCCTAGAATATTCACCAAAGTAGCTATTAGGTATGCTCCTTTGGTCCTCCCAATCCCTCTCCATGATCTACCCAAAAATTACATGAAAAATCTGCCGAAATTCACAGGAGAAGGGGATCTAACCGCAACCAAACACATTAATTTCTTCGATCAATTTGTTGATATCTTTGGCCTTGAACATGAAGATGTGTATTCGAGACTCCTAGTTAAAACTTTCAAAGGATGGGTGAGAACCTAGTTCCAAGGACTACTGACGGCTTCTATAAGATCATACGATGAATTAGAAAGCACATTTCTCAGACAATGGGGAGAAAGGAGAGATTACCTTTACTATCTGACTGAGTTTTGGGATTTAAGAAAGAAAAATTATGAAATAGTTCTTGAATTTACTCAAAGTTTTAATAAAGTGTACAATAAAATTCCCACTAAGGTTAAACCTTCTCAACTTGTAGAGAAAGTAACTTTTGATGGGGATTTTGACCCTGATTTTTCTCTATTGTTGAGGGAAATGAGATCTGTAGACCTCACTAAAATGCAGCATGATGCTTTAGAAATCAAGTCAAATATGATGGCATAAGGTAAGTTAAGAAGAAAATTTGAAATAGGAAATAAAGAAACTGGATGGTTCAGGGAACAAGGAGGACCCTCAGGAAGTGGAAGATCCTCAGAAGATAAGATGGATGATATGGCTAAAATTATTAAAGAAATGTCAAATAAAATCTCCAAAATGGAAATGGACCAATCAAAAAATGAGAAATTCCCTAGAAAAGATTTCAGAAGAAATCCTAATCCTCAAACACAACAAAGGAAAATTAAGAATGAAGAACAAAAAATACAAATCCCCTTTAAAAATGAAAATTTTATAGGAGGAGAAGATATGCAAGGTTTTGAGGAGTTTGAGGAAGATATTAATAATCTTGGTGATGATTGTCAAGAAATGTATTTGACGAGACAAGATTATGAGAGATCTCTAAACGCAGAAGGTTGGTCTAATAATGATGAATATATGAATAATACTAATGATTCTACTTATCAAGGAATCACTGATAACATAATGGCCAAGATCCAACAGAAATACAATCTAATGCCTAGAAACAAAAATGTCACAACTGCCCCACCGAAGAAGATCTTTCTAAGAGGGGAAACAGATGAGGCAACCCCAAAAGTTGTCGAAAGGAAGATTGTTAAAACCAAGGTTGTTGATACACAACATACCACAAAAAAGGTAGAATAAACTTCAGTTGTTAATACACGAATAGTGGAAATTCCCATAGTACAAACAAAAGAAACTAAAACAAAAACACCACAAGTTAATAAATCAGAAAAAAGGGAAGTGGAAATACAATCTAGAGAGGCTGAAAAGATAGCAAGAAGTTTCAACCTAGAGAACGAGATTAATAAAATCAAGATCCCTATACCTTTGGTCGAACTAGCAAAAAATCCCACATACATGAAACAAATTGCCAAGATGATTAATTTTTCAGATACTGAAAGTCAAGATGACATCATAAATGTGGAATATGATAAGACAAATATAATTTTTGGCCCACACTTTGAAGGTTCCAAAGATATTGTCGCTCCATTTTATATTACGTTAACTATACAGGATAGTCTGCTTCATAATTTCATGTTGGACTCTCGAGCTTCTCATAATGTGATGCCCAAATGTATAATGGATAGACTAGGTCTCAAAATTACTCGGCCATATGGATATTTGTATGCTTTTGATTCAAGGAAAGTCAAATGCATGGGTATGATTAAAGATTTAGTCATTAACCTTGTGCAGATTCCTGCAAAGAGTGTTATGATGGATGTGGTTGTTGCTGATATACCTCCAAAGTATGGTATGTTGTTGTCCAGGTCCTGGGGCTCTAAACTTGGAGGATCCCTCTAGCTAGATATGACATACGCTATAATCCCAGTCTTCAGCGGACAATTCAACCACCTATATAGAGAAACCAAGTTGGCATTTACAATAAGTGATCCGCTAAACCCAAATAATTACCGTGTATATATCGCGGATCAAGATTTAGGACATTGTATTTTATCAATAGCTGATGATTTAGAAGAATGTACAGAAAAAGAAAAAACAAAAAAACCAAGTGAGAATGTATTTAGTACTGGTTTGGAAAATGTTTTTTGACAGCGCTTCGTCTTGTGAAGGAGCAGGAGCTGGAGTACTATTTGTGGCACCAGGTGATGAGTTCGTTATCCCTTTCTCTTACAGGTTGCAGTGGAACATTGATTACACAAATAATGTATGTGAATATGAAGCCTTAGTTCTAGGATTAGAAGCTGCAAGGAGGATGAAAATTAAAAACTTGGAAGTCTTTGGTGACGCAAAATTAATTATAAAACAGGTAAATCGTTAGTACCAGACCAAACACCCTAGGTTAAGGCCTTACAGAAATTGTGCCTGGGACCTGATTGAAAACGTTTTCTCATCGGTTAATATTCACTATATTCCCAGAGTAGAAAATTATCAGGCAGATTCGTTAGCCAAAGAATCTTCAACATTTGCACCCCCTACTGCTTTCAAACTAAAATACCACATATACAAATGAGATATCGACCTTCAATACCAAACAATATACAACACTAGCAGGTTTTTGAAGATGAGGAACAAATTAGACAATTCCTAGAGATGGTGGATGACTTTGCCAAAACACATATTGACCAAGAAAACCAAAATGATCCCAATTGGATTATGCAAGAAGGGGAAGACCCTCAATATTTTCAAAATAAAATTGCTAATCATCATATGCTTGTTCTAAAAAATAATCATATCCCAAAGGTTTGATTCCATTGGAAAGGTTATTTAACCATGATGACATTCCTTTGAAATCCACCTTACAACCTCAACCTAAAGAAGTTGAAGATTGTGACATAGGCACCAAAGAAGATCCTAGGTTGGTAAAGTTATCTAAGTATATACCTCCTTAAATAAAAGGTAAATATTATGAGCTTATTAGACAATATAAAGATGTTTTTTCTTGGTCCTACGATGAATTAAGTACCTATGACACCACTATAATGGAACACAAAATTCCTCTGAAACAAGGTGTCAAACCTTTTAGGCAGAAACTCAGACAGATTAACCCTATATTACTGCATTTGATAGAGAAAGAAGTGAGGAAAATTCTGGATGCCAAGATCATTGTCCCACTAAGATACTCCGAGTGGGTTGCTAATTTAGTCTCAGTAAGAAATAAAAATGGTGAAATCGGGTTGTGTGTTGACTTTAGAAATCTAAATAGATCATCACTCAAAGACAATTATCCATTACCCAAAATGGATCACGTTTTAGAGAAAGTAGTAGGGGCTAACAAAATGTCTATGATTGATGTTTTTTCAGGCTACAATCAAATTGCAGTCCATCAAGATGATAAAGAAAAAACTGTGTTCACTACCCCTTGGGGTACCTTCATGTATGACAAGATGCCTTTCGGTTTAATGAATGCAAGATAAAATTTCCAACGAGCTATGGACATTGCCTTCGTCGGTGAAAGATATAAGTTTGTTGTTATTTACCTTGATGATCTAACTATTTTTTCTAAATTTGATGCAGAACATCTAGTACATCTCAAACAAACTTTCGAAAAATGTCACAAATTTGGTTTGTCTCTGAATCCCAAGAAATATCATTTTGCAATGCAAGAAGTTAAACTCTTGGGCCATATAGTGTCTAGATATGGAATTAAAATCGACCTAAAAAGGAGCGAAGCAATAGATACTATCAATATTCCCAGGAATAGGAAGAAATTCAGTCATTTTTAGAGAAATTTTTTTTTTTTAGAAGATTCATTCCAAATTTTGCTGAAATCGTAAAGTTGATTACATATATGCTTAAAACATACAGCTAGGTAAAGTGGTAAAACAAGGCTAAGGAATCATTCGAAAGCATTAAGAAGGTCATAGGTGAAGCACCAGTACTGGCGAGTCCCGATTATTTGAAATAATTTTTTATTTTTTCATTTTCTTCTGAGCATACTATTGCACCTGTATTGTTATAGAAAAATGATGAGGTTTTTGAGAAGCCCATTGCATTTTTTAGTAAAAGTCTCAGAGATGCTGAGAAAAAATACGACATATTGGAAAAACAAGCTTATGCTATGGTGAAAGCTCTCAAATCTTTTAGAACTTACGTACTGCATTCAAAGATAATTGCTTATGTACCTACGAGTTATGTTAAGGATATACTGGTTCAACCTGGCAGTGATGGAAGGAGAGGTAGGTGGCTAGCCAAAATTCAGGAGTTTGACATGGAAGTTAAACCAACTAAACTTATTAAAGGTCAAGGATTGGCTAAATTGTTGTTCGAATCGAATTTGAAAGAACTTGAGATAAATCATCTGCAAGAGAACAATTGATTTTTAGAGATAGATGAACTTGGTGTCATTGCGCCCACAACTAAAATTCTAGAAAAATTTTCTTCTTCAATTTGGTATTGCGACATTATTTCTTATTTACTGACCCTTCAGTGCCCCAGTGAACTAATTGTTAATATTATGGTAGCTGCGGGAGGTATTTACCCCCACGTGTGAACCTGATGAGAATAGAAGACTCCGGGAAGCAAGAGAAACCCTAATGAGTTGGCTAATAACCCTAGAATCCTTGTCGGCTCAAGAAGATAATTTATATTAGGCTATTAGCCTCCAAGAGAAGAAGTTGGCCATAAATAATAATAATATACTGAACAGACACATATCCAGAAGGAGAAGTCGGCCCCAGCAAAACTGGCAGGATTACTATAAATACAAGGCACCAATTCTCATTTGTGACATCTCATAATTGCAGTTTCCCAGTTGGTGCGCACTGCAGTTGCAGTCTAGTGCGCAGGTTTGGAGTAGGGTTGCAGGTGCAGCTACAACAGCATCTAGTTCTCAGTATTGGCTTGAATATCTCTTGGCTAGGGTTTGGACTATCTAATCATCTTTTTGTGATGCGCTATCCTTGGGGATTGATGCGCTACTCCTTGTTTGGTTATCTAGACTAGGGTTTTCTTCTGAAATAATTCTCAGTCAAGGTTAAGGTGCTCGGAGGGAGGCTTCGGCCTATGGTTGGGTGACGAAGGTATCGTCAATGGTAAAACAAGCACACCATCTTCTATATTCTAACAGGTTATGGGCCCACACCCCTTTAGTTAGCCTAAAATGCTGGAAGGAAACATAACTGCTAGATATTGAGCTCGTTGAGGTACTGCCACTAGGGTTAATAGCAGGAGCAGTTTCCAAAAGCATTGTAGTTAGGGTTACTAGTAGAAGCAGTTGCAGAAACCCTAAACCTCTTGTCGAGGAACCTTAAGTGACGATATTGACCTAATCTCTTGACAGATCAGTGTGCCCTATCCCAGCGCATCTCCTGGTACTCTCAGAAGGCCAAGACGTAAAGTTTGGATTTCTGGTCAATTCTAGGGTTTGACCAAGTCAAGCAAGCCATGATGAACTCTATGAAGTTTGAGAACAAGCTAGATGGAGCCTCTAACTTCAGTGCATGGAAGACAAGGATTGACCTCATCCTTGCTAAGAATAAAGTGCTGGATATTGTGAAAGGAAAGATCATGAAGCCAGAGTTTAAAGAAGGAGAAGAGAAGGAACCACAGAACATTGCAGCTATGGAGAAGTTCAAAGACATTGACATCAATGCCATGAGTATCATAGTGGATTCCATAAAAGACCACTTGATACCCTACATCTCCCATATTGACTCATCAAAAAAGATGTATGATGCCCTAACAAATCTCTTCTCAGTCAGAAACATTAGACAAGTTATGAGTCTGAAGAATGAGCTCCGTAACATGAAGATGAATGATGAAGATAGCATAACATCATACTTTGTAAGGATCTCCTAGCTAAGAGATCAACTACAAGCTATTGAAGAGATCACTTCAGAAAATGAATTGGTGAACATAGTACGCAATGGTCTTCCCAAGACATGGGATGCATTTGCCACAAGCATGAACACGAGGAAGGAGTAACCGACATTTGAAGAACTTTGGACTTGCTATGCTCAAGAAGAATCAAGGATCAATGCAAAAGAGAAACCTCAAAATAAATACAATGATCAAGCCTTCACAGCAAGATTCAAGAACTTCAGGGACAAAAGAAAGTTCAGTTCAAGGAGGAAGCCAAATCAAGAGAAAGACATTTCAGAAATACAATGCTTCAACTGTCAGAAGTACGGTCACTACAGGAATCAGTGTCCCAAGCTAAAGAAAAGGAAGAAGAAACATGAAGCATTGATTGCTAAAGAAAAGGAACCTACTAAGAAGACTAAGCAGGATGGAAGAGACTTCTTCTACTAAAAGGTAACAACACTCTTCTTATTTCTTGTACATATCTTGTTTGCATCATCTCTATACATATCTTGTATATCTATCTCTTGGAAGATAATGTGTTCCAATACAGACTATACCTATGAAATAACAACAAGACAAGGATGAATGTCATTAGATAATACATATGAAAGGATGAAATACAAATCATGTGGAAGACATTACAAGATAAGACCGAAATCAGAATCAATCTTGAAGAGACTTGGAAAAAGCAAAGACAGAAAGAAGTCAACAATCGAAAGAAAACTGGAAAAAGGCTCATGACATTCTATAGAAGACAACAAGACGGAAGCGTGGACTCTGTTAGACAAGAGAGCCAATTATATATTGCAGAAGACAATAAGGGTGCAGATGGAAGCGTGGACTCTATTATATATTGTAGAAGACAATAAGGATGGAGACAGAAGCATGGACTCAGTTAAAAGAAGGGAGCATATTATATGCACTTATACATGAAGCAGCAAGGATCAGGAGGGAGCTAATCCTATGATCCATTGAAGATGATGAAAAATATATATCCATGGTAGCAGCCATGAAAAGACAGTACGTGTTCAGCTCAACCGTAGAAGAAGACCTTTTCGAAGAGAAGCCTTAAAGTATTCCTGGTTGGCCATCGAGATCTGTGAACCAATGATGAAGGTAAGAAGTGGAATCTCTAGGGCATGGAATCTATAGAAACTCCATGGACCCAAGAGCTAAAGAAAAATATGAAGAAGAACATGAAGATTCCAATAAATAAGAATCAGAACAACCAGTCATTGTATCAAGAATCACAAGATTACCAGCCTAATATGAACTCACTAAAAGAAATCAAGCAGAAGAACTGAAAGTTGTGATGAAGAACAGTGTATGGAAAACTTATGAATGAAAGAATTGCAAGATCCAGAACCAGAGGTTCTCCCAGATGGAGGGAGAAGACTATGATGATTGATTTTTCCAGTACACCAGACTTATCTCTGTATAAGTCATTATATTATCCGCAACATCCATGAGTTAGAATTTTACATCAGATGAATGCAAAGAATGTTCTCCAAAGAAATTGAATAAAGAAAGTATAAAGAGCAATCTCAAGACTTTGAGCCATACCAGAAAGAGACTCCTGTATGCAGAAGACAACATGATGGAGAACCTCCAGTGCACAACAGAAGCGTGGTGAAGATTTCCTATAACATCAAGATGACTACTCAAAATATCAGATCTCATGATGACAAAAGAAGTACCACATGGATATGTTCCAGTTCTCCAACTATGATATACTCTATTGTTCAGATCTACATGAGGCCTTCATAGTGTTCCAGACTATAGTACAAGCATTACACTATCCATGATGAAGTCCAAAAAGGAGAAAGTGATTCTCCAATACATATCTCTGCAGATGAGCAGATAAGCAGACATTTTGGTAAAATCTTCTATCCAAGATGAAAGAGTTTGCGCACTCAAGCTAGAGCTCGTGGAAATAACTCTCTTAGCTAGAAGGGAAGACTCTCCAAGCTAGAAGAAGTTACGCAAACATTTATTTTTGTAATTGAAATAACTCTCCAGTTAAGAGGGAGCATTGAAA
>JASDQU010736407.1:91962-106084 GCA_032191745.1 Picea mariana | reverse complement strand
TCTTTGTAATTGAAAAATAGTCCAGATTGGACAGATGCTTTCCTGTTCGGAAAGTGGATTGAGATTTCTGACGGACAGTGACTTCCCATTGTAGTTAACATGGGAGGCAGACTGATTGCTGATGTATCATAGACAACGACTTCCCATTATGGGGAGTGGTCTAGGACAGTCATTCATCTTGGAAGACACTCTGAGTAGTGGTCAAGTAGAATGGTCTGCCTCCCCAGGCAGTCATTCTTTCGAAGTTCACAGTTGTGAGCAGTTTCGAAGAATGGTCCGTTTTGGAGGTTGATGCAAGACAGACATTCCTCGAGGGTAAATTCATTCTCTCTAGGTTACACTTTCTTTAGTGTCATAGGAATGGCCCAGGGTGGGGAATGGTCCAGACAGTTATTCCTCGAGGGTAGACTCATTCTCTCCAGGTTACACTTTGTTTAGTGTCAGAGGAATGGCCCAAGCTGGGGAATAGTCCAGGCTTAGCAATCAAGGACAGTCATTCTTTAGGGCAGACTCATTCTCTCTAGGTTACACTTTGTTTAGTGTCAGAGGAATGGCCCAGGGTAAGGAATGGTCCAAACATTTCTCGAGGGTAGACTCATTCTCTCTAGGTTACACTTTATTTAGTGTCAGAGGAATGGCCCAGGGTGAGAAATGGTCCAGGCTCAGAAATCAGAAATAATCATTCTTCCTTGTTTGTGAAAAATAGGGAAGATAGCCCATTGTTGATGAGGGCAGACATTCTTTCAGATCTCACAAACATCAGTGAAAGATTGGCCCAGAGGATTTAGTTTATCTTTAACAGTATTTTCTATGTAGGATGGCATCAGATGATTGTTATGGACAGTAGAGATATACTACTGTGGTGGATATGTTCCAATGATCGTGAGGCAGATATTCTTTTAGAGCTCATAGATGTGAGTGAAAGAGTAGTACATATAATTCAATCTATATCATAACATTGTTTTTATGCAGATGAAAACTACTATGGTGGCAGACATTATTTTAGATCTCACAGACGTGAGTGAAAGATTGGCCCAGATGATACAGTTTTTATCATAACATTGTTTCTATGCAGGATGCTCTCAGATGTTTGTTATGAAGACTATATAACAGTAGATGAGGACTATTGTGGTGAATATGTTTCATCGTTCGCAACCATACGTTGTTGATAAAGTACTTATGTATTACTTGATGTGGTAGTGACCACTGGATTGTAGTTATGTACTACCATGAATAGACATAGGTGTGTTCTATCCTTGTTATAATTGCCTTGAAGACTATCAACAGTTTATTGGAGATAATGATCATTCAGATGAATGATGAACAAAGATTTTTCATATGGAAAACAGTTCAGCTTTTACTCCTCTTGTATCACTCTATGGTGAGAGTGACTTATCCAGCTTCATATCTAACTACTCAGATGAAGTATGGTTTTGAGAGATTATGCAGCTGATGGTGATGGTGATGGTGATGCTCATGATCTAGTCATGAAATAGTCTAGATGACTATATTGATGCTACCGGGTAAATGGTATGTTTTGTGATCAAGTCCATTACCTATAAATACCTCTCTATCTAGGAGGGAGTGTTAATATTATGGTAGTTGCGGGAGGTATTTACCCCCACGTTTGAACCTGACGAGAATAGAAGACTCCGAGAAACAAGAGAAACCCTAATGAGTTGGCTAATAACCCTAGAAGCCTTGTCGTCTCAAGAAGATAATTTATATTAGGATATTAGCCTCCAAGAGAAGAAGTCGGCCAGAAATAATAATAATATACTGAACAGACACTTATCCAGAAGGAGAAGTCGACCCCAGCAAAACTGGCAGGATTACTATAAATACAGGGCGCCAGTTCTCATTTGTGACATCTCAGAATTGCAGTTTCCCAGTTGGTGCGCACTGCAGTTGCAGTCTGGTGCGCAGGTTTGGAGGAGGCTTGCAGGTGTAGGTGCAGCAATAGCTAGTTCTCAGTATTGGATTGAATATCTCTTGGCTAGGGTTTGGACTATCTGATCATCTTTTTTTGATGTGCTATCCTTGGGGATTGATGTGCTACTCCTTGTTTGGCTATCTAGCCTAGGGTTTGCTTTCGGAAGAATTCTTAGTCAAGGTTAAGGTGCTCGGAGGGAGGCTTCGGCCTATGGTTGGGTGACAAAGGTATCGTCAATGGTAAAACGAGCACACCATCTTCTATATTCTAACACTAACCCCATCTAAATCTAGGACATTGAAGTTACATGTTGTAAAATATTGTATTATAGATGGTCAATTGTATTGGAAGGATCCCCTGGGTTTCCTGCTGAGCTTCTTAGTCGAATCTGAAACAGAAAAGATTATAGATGAATTCCATGAGCGAGTGTGTGGAGTACACCATGCTTGGAGAGAAATGGCTAATAAAATTTTAAGAGCTGGATATTACTGGCCGAAGTTATTTACCGATGTAAACACTAAAGTCAGAACTTGTAATCCTTGTCAATTGTTTACAAGCAAGCAAAAAGTCCTAGCATTACCTTTAGTGCCAGTTAAAACTAAAGCTCCATTTCAACAATAAGGTCGTCATTTTATTGGATAAATTTATCCACACTCGAGTTCTCAACACAAATGGATTCTGACTACAACAGACTATTTCACTAGATGGGTGGAAGTTATTCCTACGCGAAACAGAACTCACGCAGTAGTGATCAGTTTTCTGGAGGAGAATATCCTATCAAGATTTGTCTATCCTTGAAAAATAGTTACTGATAATGCTCAGGCCTTCAATTTCATGGCCATGATAAGCTTTTGCCAAAAATATAATATTGTGCTAGGACACTCCACAACCTATTATCCACAGGGGAATGGATTAGCTGAGTCATCTAACAAAAGACTAATCACTATAATTAAGAAATTACTCATCGAAAACAAGAAAGTATGGCATGTACATTTAAAATATGCCTTATGGGATAACAGGATAGGCACCAAACGGTCAATCGGAATGTCTCCAGTTCAGATGGTATATGGTACCGACATCATTTTACCAATAAATCTAGCATTGTTGGTAATGAAAATCTAGCAATACTCAAAAGAAGAACCAAATGAAATTACTAGGAGGATAAATCAAGTAATTGAGGTTCAGCAAAATAGGGTCAAGGTAGATGAAAAAATACATAAATATCAAGATAATATGAAAGCCTTATTTAACCGAAAAGCTAAAGATAGGGAATTTCTCCCTGGCAATTTGGTTCTAAAAATGGGAAGCCAGAAAAGAGGATGTTGGGAAACATGGCAAGTTTGATCAGATCTGGTGCGGACCATACAAAATTACAGCCTTCGAGGGAAAGAATGCATTTTTATTAGAAAACCTCAACATAAAGATTCTTACTGCCCCTGTCAACGAGCGATACCTTAAGCATTTCATGCAGTAATATGTTTCAGAATTCTCATTGTACATACCGGTTTGTTTCCATGTTTTGTTTATAGTTACCTTTCTTTCGGTAAGTCTTTACTTTTACTATAAATATAAAATGTCGGTTTAAAACAAAATAAAATATATATATATATATATATATATATATATATATATATACACACAAAATAGGTAAAACACTACAATAAGAAGGTTTCTAATCTACTAGAGTTCCTGACAGTTATCATGATTATCTTATTACAAGAGACTTGCTGACAAGCGAAGAGACTAGAAACATCATAAAGGTGACATGCATGGATACTCATGTTAAATGTCTCCTGAAAAAGGTAATAAACTAACAATCTGTTTGGATGGAAGTATAAACAACTACTAAAGGTATGAAGTTTTGTCTTAAAAAACTCAGGTTAAAATGTCCCAGTAGATGTAAATGAATAAGACAGTAATCTCATGTTTACTAATATCATCACTAAAACTTTAATTAGAGAAATGAAAAACAACTTCTAATTATAAAAAATTTCTCTAAAAAAAATAAAAAATAAATAAACAACAAAACGAATTAAATGAAAAGTTCCAAGAGTTGAGTAAGAAGCTTAGTAAAGAGTGATCGTACCTACGGCAGAATATCTGAAGCCTCTTTATTTTCTCGTGTTTATTTTCAAACTTTTTCTTCAGTGAGCCTTGATGTCTTCACATAAACTTCATAGAGGAGAAAGGTTTCACCTTAACTTTGGGAACTCATAAACTAACCTTCAAAATGAGAATAGGTAGAGATTTTATAGTTCCTCTGACTTTAGCTGAACCAAAAGTATGTCTAGGATAATCCTAATTCTCTTAGTCATTATAACATGATTAAAATGATTGGTTTCACTCAAGGAAGGTCCTTGAAAATATAATAAGAAATCCCCTTGAGAATTTCCTTGAAGACAGAGATGTTTGAAGGTCAAGAGAGGATTAGTCCAGAGCAATTAAAGTGAGTTGAAAGACTTATGTTGTTAAATTATAAACAGATATTTTCTTGGGTATATTGCATACCGATTGATTTCCCCCACTTCATATTTTGAAACAAGACAAATGGTGAAAGGAAATTCATTAAATGACTGGCCCCATCTAGTCCGATAGAGATGATCAAAGGAAATTCATTAAAATGATTGCCCTCATCGCAGCATTTAAATACTAAAATACTATTTAAAGTGGTGAAAGGAAATTCAATGTGGGGAATTTGATAACTTCACCAGGGTATTGAACAGGCTCGATGGCAGTGAAGCAATGTCTACATATCTGATAGGTTGTTATACATGAATTACAATATGCTCTAGTAACTATTCCTCTTTTCGGCTAAATATACATTCTAATCTTATCGGATTCCCTAACTTAAAATATTGGAATTACTTCACCTTGATGGGAACAAAATCAAATAAAACCTGATAGAATGATTAAGGCTGTTTTGATTACCTTATACAAATCTGAGGTCAGTTTTAGAAAAGGAAAACTATTATAAACCTAACTCGAGATCACCGAATGTTTTAGTTTTGAAAGTTTTCAAAGTTGAGGATGAAATTTTAAACTCCTGTTTTGTGCTTTCTCCAAGATGTGTTTCAAAGAACTATAATAATGACTCCATTTACCCAATAAAGGCACTCGCTCTACATGTTCTTCTTGTCCCCCGGGAAGACGAGATCCCTATATGGAGCCTATGTTGAAACATATATATTTTTTCCAAATTTGAGGCTAAAAGAAGTTTCTTTTTATCTAAAAATTTATTATGGAGCCGCCTTTTTATCAACAAATCAAATTATATGAATACTTTCTTTCGAGAATTCGAGAGTCAACATTTCTCGAAATACAAAGGGTCAACATTGAGCCTCCTCAAAGCCCCGATTCCCAAATTCACAAAAGTTTTAAAAGATAAGTTGTGTTCATTAAGAATTAAAAAAAATTAATGTTAATAAATCTCATTGCAATTTCGCAATTCGGGAGTTCTCACTTGCTACAAACATCGAGGTCACGATACCCGAAAACTCGAAAACTTAAGTCTAATCACATATGATTATGAGTTAAAATATGCTTAGCATTTAACAAACCCCATCGCAATTTCATGATTCGGGATTTCTTGCGTCAAGTGTTATCGAAGTCTTGATAATTAAATCCACGAAACGTTAAGGTTTAATTTCAAATCGTGATTAATTAAAAGTTTAAACATACTTAATATACTGCTAACCATTCACATTTCAGGGAACTGGAGAATTATCATTCACCACATCCAAAAAACCCTGAAGCCTGAAGTCCCAAAAGTAGTAAGTGCTTAAGTGTGATTAACTTAACATCTAAACAAAAAATTAACGATATAAATTGGTTTTTCGCACTTTCATTTTTCGGAATTCCTCACTAATATTACATCCAAAGTTCTCGGTCTTGAATCGCCGATAGTTGGCAGAATTTATTATGGATTAATGGAAATATCTCATCGTGTAAGACACGTATCTCTAGTCATACCCTCCTCATTAAAACATATAAATTCATCGTCCGTAGAAGCACACTCGAATTAAGGTGAATAAAGGTTTCTATTTAAAAATTCTTTCTCACTTCCAACAAATTAGCTAGTTGTATTCGAAGAAAACTTACGCCTTTTTCTCTGTAACAGGTACTCGTTTTTTATCATAGACATCATGGCACCCAGAAAAAATTTGAATAAGAGTGATGAGGCTGGTGAAGGCTCAAATCCGAACTCAAACGTTTTGTCTGATACCACACCACGCGTTGTAGACTCAGTTAGGTCATGGATGCAGATTTTTGAAATCTTGGAGCGTGAGGTCAGGAACTTCCCAAATGATTTTGGAGATGAAAAGACTGATGAAACTGTAACTAAACTCAAAGTTATAGCAAATTCTGGATGTCATAAACTATCTACATGACCAAAGCTCATGCCATACAATGACATGATAAACTGGGCTCTGATGAACACCGATGTGTAAACTAGGAGCATCATAAATCATCAAAAAGACGTCCTCAAATATTTTAGGCCAGAACACATTCAAGTAATGTACAAGCTATCTCTTGTTTCTAAATATATTTATAATTTTGAATTCGTAGAAGAGTTTCAACGAAAGGAATGCACATAATCTGATCAAACCTATCAAAATATAATTAAAACATGGTGGGGACTTCCAACGAAATTTAGAGATGATTTCCATGGCATTTATGCCACCTCATCGTTAAATGAATATATGGTCTATATAGCTATGATGTTATGTAGATTATTTGGGAGGAAAATCCCTTCCTATTTTCAGACGGATTGGGTGCCAATTATGCACGAAGTAGCCAAGGGTTTCACTTTCAATTGGGATAAGATTCTGTCCAATAACCTAACCAAGGAGATTGTTGAGTATCAAAAGGCAAAGTCAAAGGGCCAACCTGCATCTTTTTATATGTCTGTGTATGTCATGGACGTCGTCTATTATATGACCCCTTTTCCTTTGATGAATTGGAGCTGGAACTCAACCTGTGCATAACCCATCCATTTCTATCACTCTAAACTATGGGAAGAAAAAGTAAAATATTTCTTTTACGAAATCTGTCACTATGTTGTGATTCCTGTGCACCAAATATTGTATGGTTATCCACCTCCTCGAATTTCATAGCAAATCATGGGAAACCTAAAAACAATTTCAGATTGGTTTATTGAAGAGAATTTTTCATATATCAGACTTTTCGGATGCTTGATTCCCCCTCATGCTCTCCAAAAATTTCTTCCTGATAGACTGGTGTGTAGAGAAGTGGCTTACCAAATAATAACAGGAGGCATCGACATAGAGTTAAAAGCAGTTCAGAAGAAATTTTGGCCATTTTTTCCTATACAGATTGGAAAGTATTCACTGCTAAATTTTGGTCATTCCAAGGTAGAAGACGAAACATTCAAAGACATTAAACTAGTGGATGTTGAACTCAGAAAGCATGATCCATATCAAATTGTGGGAAATCATCTATCTCATTGCAATATGAAAACATATGAGCATGAAGACTCCCCCTGTGATGACATATTGAAAGGAATCAAAACTTATGAGGAGATACAAGACAGAGTCCAAGCGTTACCCCCTGATCTATAGACCAACTTTCTCACTTTCCAAAAGCACAGAGGAAGTGGATTGCCCAAAATACTACAGGGAGAATCGATAACCCCTCCTTCAAAACAAGAATTTATACCTCCAGGTTTCGAACCAAAGTCTTTGGATAAAAACACTATAGAGGAGAACCCAAAGAATCTCGAAATGTCTTCACAAAAATCAAAAACTTCGTAGACAGAACATCCAGGGTCTGAAACAGATTTTAAATCCGAAACACCTTTAAAAATGAATCAAATGACTCTTCCTTTATAGTCAACTATTTCAAATAAGGAATACAGAGAAAAACATTAGAGACGAGATAAATAAAGGACTGGAATAGGCCAGAGCTATTGACAAACAGGAAATCCAACTACTCAGGTCTAGTCAAGATGAAGTGTATAAGAAGATGCAAGCGATTCAAGAGAAATCCATCCAACAAGAAGAATTAGTAAGGCAGTTGCAAGCTAAATTAAGTTCTATTGAAAACTAGGTCGTGAATATGGCAACGTTTCAAGCCCAGGCATTGGAAGTGCATCAGAAGTTAGAGGAAGCACAACGAAGCATCTTTTCTAAGGTAGGGATTATCCAAGATTATTTTTAGGATATTAGTAAATCATTAGAAATTATTGGTCTCAAAGAAAAAGAGGCTACTATAGTCCAGATCACCTTCCAAAAAGCGGTCGTGTCATCTTCTAAGGGAGAAATATATGTAACCCCTAAAGATCTTAGATTGACCGTTGAAGAGAAAATCAAAGGAGGCATACTATTAAAAATATGTGAGGCCAATATAGACGAAAGCAAAAGATTGGCCCAAGAAATAAAGGAAGATTGTGAAGAGACCTTTAATATGTTGGATAAAAAATCATTAGGCATTGGAAAGGACAATTGTCCTAAACTATTAGGACAGATCAATGTTATGAAGCATCAAATGAAAATCAAAGAGAGCTTAAATGAAGCTCGGGTCGAAATTTCACAGTTGATGCAGATCAATTTTTCCCAAATAGATAGATTGCTGGTGAAGCCAAAATTATAGTTACAATCAATAAAATTTGAAGATAGAAGGCTTGAAGACAGGTTTCCAAAAATCCAGAGGAAACTGTATCTTTTTTAGGCAAAGGATGTGTCGGAATCTTCAAGAATATTAGCGCAGTTTATAAGCAGGTGTGTCGAGTGTCTCGAGCCAAGTGAAGCAAGTACTTCAAAGAAATAATGAAGCAATATATGCTACCCGTTATATCGATATATGAATGAAGGTAAAAAAGAAACCAGTGAACGGTTCAAGTCTTTATTTTGTAATCGTTAATATCTAGAAGTAGGGAAAGTTTCAACCGTCAAAGGATGGTAACCTTTGTATAAATGTAATTTCGAAAGACTTAGCGACGGCTTTTTCCTAGTCGATTGTAGCAGAGAAATTTCTCCTTTACTAGAATTAATACAAATGCAAACCGGAGACTCCTTATTTTGTCAAGCCTGAGTTATGTGTCTTTCTATTTCTTCATATTCAACATCATTTCTCATATATCTTTGGTGAATGTTTAACTACAATTTAGTACAACATCTACTGTGTTTATTTATTATTTAGTCGTATGATTGTTTACAGATTTTCCTCTGCGTTTGCTATTAGTAGACACAAGACCTGTAAAATTTTTAGATCACCATATTTTATGCTTCATTAAAGGTTTCTTGTGTAATTTCTTCTTCTGTTACAAAGTGATATTCTTCCATGATTGATGCCTCCCATTGTTTAAACATCTTTGTGTTTTCTTCCATCACATACATTATTTTCAATTTAACTCAGATATGGGAAACAACCTATGAAATTGTTATATTATTAATTCGAATTTGGGAACTTTTCTCATATAATCTAAAATAGAAATAACAAACCTAAAAAACAATACAGCTTTTAACCTTCTTTTCCTCCATGACTGTATTTGTTACAAGACAACCCAACATTGAGCCTGGTCTCATAGATCAGACCAACATTTCTTTAACCTTGTTTAATACTATCTTAGAAACTGCCACCACCCGGGTTGAACTTGAATGTTCATGGGCAACCATTGAATAGGACATAAACATCCAAGAACGGTTAGACGCAAGACAAAGACAACTTAGAAATCAACCATAGCTTCTTTTCCTAAAGAACTGATTTTATTTCATTTATCAAAAACCCTCTTTACTTTTAGTATGCCTAGACTTTGTACTTCAAGTCTTAAGTACAAACTCTGGAACAATAGGGGATATTGTTGGAAAGTTTATTTTCATTGATGTCAACCCTTGGAGAAGTTTGAAAGCCCCAAAGGTGTGGTCATAAGGCCCGAAGTTGACTGAGAATTATGAGGTTGAAAAAAATTTCAAGTATATGCAAAAACCTCATAGATGGATAATCCTCGTCATGTCATTTCCAATAGTAGGTGGTACACTACATGGTTCCTCGCGATTGAGGAGTTATGTCCTCATGAATTTGAAAGCATCAAAGAATCGCTAAGAAGTCCCTAAATAGTTGCAACAAGAAGTCATTAATTAAAGGGTAAAATGGTTGTAACAAGAAATAATGAGTTGACCCTAAAGGTTAAGAAGTCCCTAAATGGTTGCAACAAGAAGTTACAAGTAATTAATTAAAGGGTAAAACAACTGTAACAAGAAATAATGAGTTGACTCTAAAATCGAGAAAAGGGGTAAAAAAATCATTTATTAAACGGTAAAACAATTGTAACAAGAAATAATGAGTTGACCCTAAAATCAGGAAAAAAGGTAAAACAGTTACAAGTTATCCCAAAAGAAGTCTCTTGAAAATTATAAATACACATAAAGAGTCTCTCATTCATATACACAAGTTCATTGAATATCTATCTAGTGAACACTTGATCTATTAGCAAATATGAGGTAGCAAGGTTGAGGTAAAGCAATGGGGATTCATGTTCCAAGTTGCAGCAAGGTATGAAAATGTTGTAAGGTTTTTACACAGGATCTGAGCTATGTCTGTATATGTGATTTTGATTGTTATATCTTGATGTTATGACACATGCTTGAGGCATGTCTTGGAGATTTGGGCATATGCTTTGAGGTACATCTTGGATGTATGGTGATGTTATGGTACATGCTTGAAGCATGTGTTGGTGATGTTGGTATTATGTATGAGGCACATCATTGATGTTATGATACTTTTTATTGGTATATCTAATGGTACATGGTTTATGGCATGATTGAAACATATCATGAGTGATATGGTATATGGTTGAGGTACATTTTGTGGTATATGTCACATACTTTGGATATTTGATGTTGGGCATACATTTTGATGTATAGTCTATGTGAGTGGATATTTTTGATGGTGATGATGTATCAGTGATAATGACATGGAAAAAGATAATGATAGTGATAGAGACAGGTTGTTTATCAATGGTAGTTTTAGTGGCATGATGAGTCTACATTTGTAATTTAGGTTGGAAGGATGGGGCAAGGAAAGGGGGTCATATCCTCCTTTCGATTGTATCCAAAGAACAAAATGAGTTGGAGCTTCCTTCAGGTTGGAGCCTATAAACTAGGGGGTTGGAGCCTCCTTATAGTTGTAGTTGGAGAATTTAGGGAGTTGTAGCTTCCTTCAGGTTGGATCCTGTAAAGAGAGGGTTGGAGCCTCCTTCCATTTGGTGCTTCCTATGAATGTAATATTTGATATATAAGAAACCGTTCCATGTTTTTCTCCCATTTAGGTTTCCACATAAATTCTGGTGTACTTTGTATGTGGTTAATTGTTATGCACTGGTTGATTAGTACTACACATGATATATTGAATGCAATCATAAATGATATACTACTGATAAATTTAATGTTCACATGTTCTGATTAAGAAATGGTAAAAAGTTCTCATACTGATTCACCCCCCCAGCATTCCAACACATCATGCATATTTACTTAATTGTCTTTTCCAGACACATGGATAACCTCCAAAACACATCTCACCATAAATAAAAATCACTATGCAGTCCATAGAAAAGCGTGACATCTACTTTTCATTAGGTCTAAATCTCCGTCGTTTCCTCCAAAATTTGAGAAAATCAATGCGACATAAATGACTCATCCATCCTCCAAATTACCTAGCTTGTCACAACTAGTATCGCATAAATATTATAACTATGGAGCTGTGGAATCAAAACACCCATGAGGATCAATGGCATCGATCCTCCACACAATGCTCGAAAATAGACCAATTGTTTTCTATGCACGTGGAATAATTGTCCGCATTGCGGATGCATGAAAAAAATAGCTATGCCAACTGTGGAGATATGATCATAGAAAAATATTCCACACAACATGAAGATAAAGTAAAAAATAAATTTGACCATGAAATTTCCGAAAGATAAATAGAACACCGAGCACAAATTTCTTTAAGCCCCAATGGATGGTGTCTGTTTACTAAAATTTCCTTCCCCTGGATGAATTACGTTCAAAACATGCATACTTATAAATACAATGCATGATCCAACCCATAGAAAAGCGTGAAATTTACTTAGCACTACTTGTAAATCCACTATATCTATTTATAAAAGCATTTCAATGTGAAATTTACGAAACATAAATAAAGCAGAAAGCTAGAATTGATTCAAGCTCAAATGAATAATGCATATTTACTGAAACATCTTTTCGAGACACATGAATAATTTCCAGAACATAGGTCACCATAAATAGAAACCATTACGTAGTCCATACAAAAATTAGGGCATCTAGTTTGCATCACTTCTAAATCCTCGTCGCTTACTCCTAAAATTGAAAAAATCAGCGTGCCATAAATGACCCCACCAACTCCAATTAACGTAGCTTTTCACAACTTGTCTTGCATAAATATTTGAAATGTGGACCTATGGAAGCACACATCCATGCTCCACATAATGCTCTAAAATAGACCAAGTGTTTCATATGCACGCAACATACATGTGCACAACGCCAAGGCACGAAAAAAATAGCTATGTCAATTACAAAGATATGGTCGTAGAAAAAGCCTTTACACAACCTAGAAAAAAATATAAAGTATAAAAGGTGTTTGAGCAAGAAATTTCAGAAAGATAAATATAGCACCCAACACAAATTTATTTAATCCCTAGTGGATAGCATGTGTTTACTCAAATTTCCTTTCCCCAGACAAATTACCTTCAAAATATGCATAACCATAAATAGAAAGCACCACTAGCCCATAGAAAATCATGACATTTACTTGGGAGTAGTTCTAAATCGTTTCCCTCCCCTTGTAAATCTGACAAAATCAATGTCTAGTAAATGACTGGGATATTTTCTAAATTACACCCCCTATCACAATTTTCCATGCGAAGGTATGGAACTGTACGATGATAACCAACATGAATTCCTTGGAAAACAAACAATGCTAGTTGTGCTAGCGATATTCCTCTATCAAGTATGGAGCTGCGCAATACATAGTTGCACAAAGTGTGGCCATATGTTCATAGAAAAAGCCTTCAGAAAAGCTAAAAAATGCTCGTCATTCTGAACTATAGTGGCTTATACTTTAATAAAATACACACAAAAAAAAGAACAAATGGAATAGACTATAATGCATCAACTAAAGAATCCCCAAAACCGTATGAAAATGCATCCAACCTAAAAAAAACATTTATTTACATCACATGCAAAACAATATATTGCTCCCTCACTTTATACCCATGCTATCTCCATAGCATCAAGCAATTGCAAAATAAGAGAAATACAAGCTGACAACAACACACCTATTTTGTTTCTGCTTAACTCTGATTCTTTTTATCCTATGCAGTGTCTGAAATATCCCCCGACCAACTTAACTTAATTTTGAAAATGAAAAATAAGAATCAGAGTCTAATCTTATTTGGCATATATAGCATACAACGTAGAGGATTTATTACCCTTTGACATAGATTTCTTGAACCCCAAAATTAGAAATCCCACAATTCGTGACTCACAACACTTGGAAATTTAGAACAACTTCATCTTTCTGAACCATAACATATGACACAGTAGATAAACACACTAAGAAACCAAAAAACAAAGTGAACAATACAACCTAAAAACAACACACCTTCTCTCCCTATTCACCTTTGATTTTTTTCGGCCTACAAAGTCTTTGTAACAACCATTGTCTGACTTGACTTTCTNNNCCACCATTCCAACCAGCAATGCATCAAAAGTAGATGCACTGTGCATAAATAAAACTCTATCAAAAAACAAGTAGAGAAACTAATTACACTCGTATAAAATACATATATTACTATGGAAGCCAACTGGTTAAAATCAATATACTAGATGCACAAGACTTCTTACCCACTCTCATATATTTGTAGAAGCCCAAAAACCAAATGTCTTACAAGTCGCCAACCGCAGCACCTATAACTTTGGGAAGAATCTCGCCTTCATGGCTTATAGAACACTATATCGTGATCAAACACAAATAATTCAACAATTAATTAGAACAAAAAAAATCGATTAAAACTCCTTGTAATCAGTAAAAATTATTGTAGAGAATCATGTCACACAATGCACAAAACTCCCTTCAAAATTTATGAATCATACTAAATTTAATGAACAATCGAAAGATAATATTTTATATATATTTATTAAAATAATTTTATAT
>JASDQU010736407.1:64789-75378 GCA_032191745.1 Picea mariana | reverse complement strand
GCATAATATATCAAACTCAAAAAGAAATTCATCAGGATCTTCTAAAGACAAACCATGAAAATTAGGTAATGCTGAGAGTGGAATGTTTTTCATGGGGGCTACTCCTCTAGGGAGATCGCCAATAGGAAATCCTAATGTGGAGAAAGAGTTTTCATCATTTACCTCTGCTTCAGGACCTACCTGTTCTTCGTGATGCACTTCTTCATTGTACTCATCCATGTTTTCCTCTGTCTGCTCCCCTGCTGCGCTTGCTCTGTCCTCAATGTTTCCTGCTGGCTTCTGGACTGTCTCAGGACTCCAAACTTCTTTCTCTGTTTTAAAAATTGCTTGAAATGAAGGCTGGGACTTTTGTTTCTGAAGGTTTGGTCGTTGAGCAGCAGATTCAGACTTTGATACAATCTCGTCAATGTAAGTCTTTCTTCCTCCTTTTCCTTTTCCCTTGCCACCTGTAGGGTTAGTATCTTTGGGGTCTTTCATGCAATCTCTGTATCTGAAAAATCATAAGTGCTTTTGAAATCTAAAATTACCTTCCCTGGCAACGATGCCAAAATGTTGGTCACTATAATTGCTTAATTAATTCAAACAATCAAGTGCTACATAAATTGTCAACCCAGAGAAGTCTTTTTATTTCAAAGGTAACCACGCACTATATGATCAAAATCTGGACCAGGGGTCAAAATTTTAGCCCAAAAATCAACGTTCTTGGAATTGCCTCAAATTGGACGTGAGCGTAGCCCTCGTCATCACGAATCCAATGCAATTAGTTTCGTCTCAAATGGACGTCGGGAGCGAAAGATATAGCGATCTGTTCAGAAAGTCAAACAGGTAAAAAAGCGCTGACTGGGCAGTTCGTACGGCCACATCGCAGGGCCGTACCATCATGATGACATGGAAGTTTGATGATGTGACGTATTTTTATTGGTTGGTGGTTGTCCAACCAGGTGATGGCACGTGTCATTTATAGCCAATAAGGTGTGGACACGTGGCCCAATTCATGGGTGCCACGTGTCCCTATATGGTTGGTCATTATTTTCATGTGTAAAAGTTTATGGGGAGTCCGTGGGGTTCAACCCCCAGACCTCCCCCAACACCAATGCCTTCGTAACACTCTGCTAGCCAAGTTTCCCGCCGATGTTTCTTGCATATGATGTGGATGCACATTTATTTAAAGTTGATTTTGTGTTATGTGGAAAAAGGGGCGGGCCAGGGCTTAAGCCCCGACCCATGGTTCCATTACACTTCACATATAACCATATGTTATGCACGCGGGCGGTGTATAACAATTGTGCTATGGTTTATACCATATGTAAAAAATATACGCGGGTTATAACACTTTGGCATGGTTTATGCCATGACTAAATGTGCGCGGTTGTAATGTACGCACAAATTTTATACCATATGTTTTATAACCATATTATATGGTATGACCATTTTAAATGTGGCACGGTTAAACCAAAGTTTTTTAACCGTATGTTGTAAAATGGCGCGGTTATAACATATGCGCGTGGGTTTTAAAATAAACCACGGTTCTTGCATGTGACCCCGTGTTTTGGAGAGCGTGGTTTGGTTGCCACAGTTTTAAATGCGCGCGGTTTCAAACAGTTGGCACGGTTTTATAACCGTTGGCCTTTTTGTCCATAGCCCGAGGTCGTATGACCCAGGTGACCGAGTGCTTGACGGTTGGGGGCTGGAGGCGCCCTGACCATCCTACGGTTTGCACTGTTGGTGCGGTTGCATCCGGTGCCAGGTTATAACGCGCATTGGGAGCGTGTTCCAGGTTCATGCACACAGAGGTGCATTTTGGCGAACCAGTTCCAGCAAAGTTGAAGGAGGAAGATGGAGGAGGCCTAACTTCTTCATCGTTTGGCCGTTAGAGGTGCCGTAAAAGCCCAGACAGGGGTTTTTGGACGTGCTGGATCCATTGGTGCAGTTTTCACAGCCATTTGAAGACTTCTTCAACAAGTTTTTCACCATTGAAGTTTCAGGAAGCTCTAGTGAACTTCAAGCCCTCTTTGATGGAGGACCATGGTTTGGTGAGCCTATATTTGTTTTCTGTGATTGAATAATCATTTTTGGCTAATAGATATTCTCTGAACACATTGGGACAGGTTTCAGAGGCTTTTGAGGACTTTTACAAGTGTTTTTGCCGAAGAGAAGCTCAGGGAAGCTTATGGCCACATGTAGAAGAGATTATGCCCGGATGAGCCATGATTTGTTTTCAGAGTTGTATTAGTCATTTTTGGGGTTTTTATGTGTTATGATCTCAATGGTGCAGTTTGTTTTTCCATTGGAGTTGAGAAGCAGCTTGTAAAAGAACTTTTGACTAATTAATCCCAGAGAGCCAAGTCCATTATGGAGGCTCAAGGAGATGTAGCCCGGAGGGGGGTGAACTCCTTTATCATGTTGTTCTTGTTGTGTGTTTGATGGTTTATTTTGCTGCAAGTATTGTTGCTGTGTATTTATTTGAAGTACATATTTAACCATTTACAAGANATTTAAAGGAAGAAGCATGAACTTAACACATAAGTTTATTTTGCATATTTATACACATGAAGCAAGGTCCTGTAAAGTTTATTTTAATGAAGTAGGGGTGCTTGCATAGCATAACAAGTCAGCCTTCTATTTTCAGATCAGGTGGTATCATAACATAAGTTTGTTTCGCTCATGTGTTTTCCATTGATAGCTTGAAGATTTAGCTATTGGTTTTTGTGCAAGTTTTGTGTTGAAGTTTGCAAAGATGGCAGAAGCTTCAAGTATTGATAGTTCTCATACATTTTCATTATCTCTAGAAGAGTTGATAACTATGAGAGATTTAATGAAAAAGATGTATGATATTAACATTGCCCTTGAAGAGCAGTTGATGGCCATGAAGCAGGAGAAAGACCAGCTTTTGCAAAGGTTGCATGAGATGGAGAATCAACTCTATGAGGCAAAGGAAACTTTTACCAATTACATGCAAGAACATAAGGTATGCAGTGTTAGTTTATCTTCTAATTCCTCTAAAGATGAATGTTTGGGTGGTTTTGAGAATCACACAAGGGGAATAGGGTCCAAGTTGATGTTTAAAATGGGCTATGAAGGTAAAGGTTTGGGTAAGCATGCACAAGGCATGGTTAAGCCTATTGTTGTTGAAGAAAGACCCAGGTATTGTGGTCTTGGATATGAACGGCAAGATGGATCAAATTCCAAAGTCGTGGAGACAAAGGAAAAAGTTCCAAGTATAAACTTTGTTTCAAGTTCACCTCCTCAGGAAGGCTTTAAAGGTGAAAGTTCGAGAATTTTTGTTGAAAGTTCAATCCCTTCAGCATGCAAGGCTTGCATTCAGGATGAATGCAAATGTGAGAGTTGTGACAGTGAAGAAGACAAGAACACTGTTGATGGTCTTCAAAGGAGAGTCTGTAACTCTTCAGATTCACCTCCTCAACGAGGCGATAAAGGTGAATGTTCCATGTATAATTCCACTGATCATTCAGTTGCATTTGATTATGTTAAGCATAATAAATATGGAAGAAAGAATCCATGTACGTATTGTGGTTTGTATAACCATCATGTTTCCAAGTGTTGGAAAAGGTTGGCCAATTTCAGGAAACTTTCTAAGCAAAGGCAGCGTGAAAGGAGGATGCAAAAGGTTTGCACCCATTGTCAGAAGCGGGGTCATATTGTTGACCAATGTTGGACATTGCATCCGACTATTCGTCCACAGCTTCAGAAGAAGTTGGATAAGACGATTGGCAAGAATGGAAGTGGAGATTCCATCATTGATGTAAGTCAGGATGATTCGCAAGAGGACGATGTTCTGCAGAAAAAGTTACCGTTCAGTTGGTTTGGTAAGAAATGGTTGGATTTCTTAAGCAAGTAACGCTTGCATTTTTCTGATTGTAAATGCACTTTTCAGCGTTATGTGTGCATTTATGGGAAGGTCGATTTGATGTTGAAATGAGTCTCAACTGGTTGATGATTTTCTGACTATGTTGTGTCGATCGTGTTGTTCGACTTGTGATTAGTCGATGGTGTTTATTGACTTGAAAGTTGATTTTGAAAACGCCATGTGCTTTGATAAAGTACGAGATGCGGCGGTTTGTTTGGAGAACAAAAGTTTTTGTCGGCATCATTTTTCAGTCTTGTATGATTTGTTTTCAAGATTGATGTTTTCTTGGCTTGTGACAAGATGTCGCAGGAATTTTTTTTTTTTTTTTCAGCCATTGGAGAGCTGATTTTTGTTGACGCCGAAGAGTTTGAAAGAGGAACTTGATTCTCAGTGGGAAGGTTGGCAGTCTTCCAAGCACAGAGAGAGTAGTGGGTCAGCAGCAGCAAGAGAGCAGTGGTTGAAGGACATAGCCAATTGCAGTGCACAACATGTCAGAGTATTAAGGTGATTGTCGAAAATATTTTGATATAAATTGAAAGCAAATTGATGATCATAAGCTTTTGTGGGTCCAAAATCCTTTCAGTGGGAAGGTGTGATCAAAATCTGGACCAGGGGTCAAAATTTTAGCCCAAAAATCAACATTCTCGGAATTGCCTCAAATCGGACGTGAGCGTAGCCCTCGTCGTCACGAATCCAACACAATTCGTTTCATCTCAAACAGACATCGGGAGCGAAAGATATAGCGATCTGTTTAGAAAGTCAAACAGGTAAAAAAGTGTTGACTGGGAAGTCCGTACGGCCACGTGGCAGGGCCGTACCATCATGATGACATGGTAGTTTGATGATGTGATGTATTTTTATTTGTTGGTGGTTGTCCAACCAGGTGATGGCACGTGTCATTTATAGCCAATAAGGTGTGGACACGTGGCCCAATTCATGGGCGCCACGTGTCCCTATATGGTTGGTCATTATTTTCATGTGTAAAAGTTTATGGGGAGTCCGTGGGGTTCGACCCCTAGACCTCCCCCAACACAAATGCCTTCGTAACACTCTGCTAGCCAAGTTTCCCGCCGATGTTTCTTGCATATGATGTGGACGCACATTTATTTAAAGTTGATTTTGTGTTATGTGGAAAAGGGGGCGGGCCGGGACTTAAGCCCCGACCCATGGTTCCATTACACTTCACATATAACCATATGTTATGCGCGCGGGCGGTGTATAACAATTGTGCTATGGTTTATACCATATGTAAAAAATATACGCAGGTTATAACACTTTGGCATGGTTTATGCCATGATTAAATGTGCACGGTTGTAATGTACGCGTGAATTTTATACTATATGTTTTATAACCATATTATATGGTATGACCATTTTAAATGTGGCGCGGTTAAACCAAAGTTTTGTAATCGTATGTTGTAAAATGGCATGGTTATAACATATGCGCGTGGGTTTTAAAATAAACCATGGTTCTTGCATGTGACCCCATGTTTTGGAGAGCGTGGGTTGGTTGCCACAGTTTTAAATGCGCGCGGTTTCAAACAGTTGGCACGGTTTTATAACCGTTGGCCTTTTTGTCCATAGCCCGAGGTCGTATGACCCAGGTGACCGAGTGCTTGACGGTTGGGGGTTGGAGGCACCCTAACCGTCCTATGGTTTTCACCGTTGGTGCGGTTGCGTCCGGTGCCAGGTTATAACATGCATTGGGAGCGTGTTCCAGGTTCATGCACACAGAGGTGCATTTTGGCGAACCAGTTCCAGCAAAGTTGAAGGAGGAAGATGGAGGAGGCCTAACTTCTTCATCGTTTGGCCGTTTGAGGTGCCGTAAAAGCCCAGATAGGGGTTTTTGGACGTGCTGGATCCATTGGTGCAGTTTTCACATCCATTTGAAGACTTTTTCAACAATGTTTTCACCATTGAAGTTTCAGGAAGCTCTAGTGAACTTCAAGCCCTCTTTGATGGAGGACCATGGTTTGGTGAGCCTATATTTGTTTTCTGTGATTGAATAATCATTTTTGGCTAATCGATATGCTCTGAACACATTAGGATAGGTTTCAGAGGCTGTTGAGGACTTTTACAGGAGTTTTTTCCAAAGAGAAGCTCAGGGAATCTTATGGCCACATGTAGAAGAGATTATGCCCGGATGAGCCATGATCCGTTTTCAGAGTTGTATTAGTCATTTTTGGGGTTTTTATGTGTTCTGATCTCAATGGTGCAGTTTGTTTTTCCATTGGAGTTGACCATCATCTTGTAAAATAACTTTTGACTAATTAATACCAGAGAGCCAAGTCCATTATGGAGGCTCAAGGAGATGTAGCCTGGAGGGGGGTGAACTCCTTTATCATGTTGTTCTTGTTGTGTGTTTGATGGTTTATTTTGCTGCAAGTATTGTTGCTGTGTGTTTATTTGAAGTACATATTTAACCATTTACAAGAACATTTCTTCATACATAAACATTTAAAGGAAGAAGCATGAACTTAACATATAAGTTTATTTTGCATATTTATACACATGAAGCAAGGTCCTGTAAAGTTTATTTTAATGAAGTAGGGGTGCTTGCATAGCCTAACAAGTCAGCCTTCTATTTTCAGATCACTATATATGCTCAATTCCAAAAGAAGCCTAATGTTGTAGTAAAGGAAACTATACTAATCACACTTGCCTTGAATAAACTGAAGTTCTGACTTGAATCATAGGAAAGCAACCTACCTATTGCAGAGCTTGTAAAGATTAATCTAAAAAATCCTGGATTACATTAAAATAACAATTTCAACTGAAAAGAACCACTATTCTGTAACCAGAGAACGTGACCCTTATTCCCAAGCAGGAACTCCAACACCTTGTTTCTGATTAACACACTTTCATGAAAACATTAATGCATAGAAGACTCACTCTATCTACAGAGAACATGACCCTCAATCCCTTCCATCAAGCAGGAACCTTTAGTACCAGTCTCTGATTAGCATGCTCATGAGAATAAATGAAGGGTAGCTACTTCTAATAGAGAATAGAACCCTTAATCCCTTCCAGTAAATAGGAACCCTTAGCCCTAGTCTTTGATTTCACATTCAGGGAAAATAACTGGAAGCTGATTACTTCTAACAGAGAACAAAACCCTTAGTCCCTTTCAGTAAGAAGGAACCCTTAGCTCTAGTCTCTGATTGCACACTCAGGGAAAATAACTGGAAGCTAATTACTTCTAACAGAGAACAGAACCCTTAGTCCCTTTCAGTAAGCAGGAACCCTTAGCTATAGTCTTTGATTGCACACTCAGGGAAAATAACTGGAAGTTGATTACTTCTAACAGAGAACATAACCCTTAGTCCCTTTCAGTAAGCAGGAACCCTTAGCTCTAGTCTCTGATTAGCAGAACCTCATAAATTCGTCACACAAGATTGCTAATTGAAATGATTATGAACTTCGTAAAAACAATGTAACATTCAACAAAATAAAGTTCTTAACAAGACAGAGTTTAGTAGTGTTTCAACAAAGTAGAATTCATTAACAGTAGTGTTTCAGCAAACAAAAGTAATCAAGGCTTAAATAGAAATTACACTAACACACACTATAACACTAACGGGTGAATCTTGTGAAGAAGGTGGGCCCTACCTTCTCACAAGATTCCCCCGAGACGGAAAGACTAGAAAAGGATGCTCAAAACAGTCTTTTATTCATCTATCAATGAATCATATTACAATCTGGAAAATGAAATACGTCCCTCTCTCTGAAGCTTTCTTAATACATAAAACTTTTTTATATCTCGAATGGTGATTTCCTCTTATTTAAAGAGGGAATCCCTTTGATACAATTGATCAAACATTACAGATGTATAACTGAGTCCTATTCTTAGTCAGATTGACTTTCTAAACCAGAATAGGATGTCCTAGTCTCGCGCAACAGAATGCTATTACAAGTGTTGGCTGAAGTAACAGTTCTTTTTCGTTGTTGCTGATGCTGTTTCAGCACCGCAAATCGCGGGCTGTTTCTGCCACGAGATTTGCGCTCTTGACTGTTTCAGCATTCTTGTGTAGGAGCGATGGTTGGTGCTTGGCTCACAGTGCAACTATTGTAGATTTTCCATTGACCGCTGATTGTGTAACGACTTCCTTTGTGTTTCAGCATTGTGACCATGAACTCAGCATCGTTGATTCTGTGTTTCAGCATCTGCGACCCTGGACTATGTAACAGCTCTGTGTTTCAACATCTGTGACCCTGGACTATGTACGAACTTTGTGTTTCAACATCTGCGATCCTGGACTGTGTAACAGCTTCATGTTTCAGCATCTGTGATCCTAGACTGTGTAACAGCTTCGTGTTTCAGCATCTGCGATCCTAGACTGTGTAACAGCTTCTGTGAATTGTTGTTTCAACAACAGGCCTCAAATGCTAATCTACAGTTTGAATTGTTTCAGCACTTATACATTTCTAATCAATGGTTAATTAAGAGAGTGATGTAAAATATTATGAAAAACAGATTAAACGTATAGTAATGAGAAGGGACGTTGTATACCTTTGGAATGATTAGATAAAGTGATGATATGAGTTTAAATGTGAGTGAACAAGAGTGTAATAGTGGCAAAAAGTATGGGCAAAAAGGTGCATTGTGTGGTCCTAACAACAGGTTTTAGAGTTTCGACTCCCGGGAAACCTAAGTGCGAAACCTCCTGTCGTCGCATATCCCAAATTGCTGATATGCGAAATTCCTAAGGGTAGAGTATCAGGGCTTAATCCGAGTTGCTGTGAATCTCGATAAGCAGTTAAAACCATTTCGGGTTTCGGCCCTTCGAAAGACAAGAGAGAAAAGGAAATACATGTATCGCGATTTACCGAATCACGAAAGCCGATGAGCACCTTTTCGATAAGGCCTGTGGTCCTAGCCGCCGATCATATGAGTACGAATAAGGGATGGCAGGGTCTGTATCAGGCCCCGTAGGGATTTGGGGAATTCCATTCCTCGGAGAAAAGAAGAAAAATGCTGAAAATTTCTAAATTCCGAAGTGGGTATGTTACAAATTGGTATCAGAGCATGGTTACAACACTTGGCCTGCTTGGGCTCATGAACGAGTTGCGCAGAGACTCCACTCGGAGCACTGTTAAAAGGAGTAAACCCCTCTCTTAATCTTCTTAATTAAAAGTCAAATTTAAGAATGAAAAACTCCTATGGTGTGTGTGCATGTGAAAAATATGAATTATGTACTGGTTATAAATGAATATAAACATTGACTAACAACCAACATTTTTCTTTTGCACACAAAGCGGAAGATTAACAGCGGGAAATTTTAGACGTATAGAATGGTGACTCACCATGAAGTGGGGGAGGGCTCCCACAATAGAGACGAAGAATCTGACGAAAGGAGGGTGGTAGGGACCCCTCCAGATCTAGCTAAGACTGTGAGGAGCCTCATGGTCGAATTACAAAGCTACAAGGCTGACAATGAAAGGATGATGAAAGAACAAGAGAAACAAATGGAAATTAATGCAATTTTACTACAGAGCTTATTCGACTTACAAAGACAAATGCAGCATGAACCTGAGACACAGAAATGTGGTCATGTCAGTGGCCACACTAAAAGAAGCACCTAGAGAAAGGTCCACCCCAGAGATAAGGGACAAGCGTCAGACAATTCTTCTAGAAAGGAAGCTGGCGACCGAGAGGGATCTTCTAGCAACAGAACTAGTTCTCATTCCCAAAGAAAACAAAAGAAGCAGAAACTTTCCAATAGTCATAACCTCGAAGAGTTAAAGAAGGCCAAACCACCTTCCTTCGATGGTGAAATAAAGAAAGGAGAAGAAGCAGAGGCCTGGCTGCTCAAACTAAAGAAGTATTTCCGAGTCCATGACTTCTCAGAAAACTTGAAGGCCCGAGTAGTCACCTTCAACTTGAATGGAAAGGCTTCCATTTGGTGGGAAGACATTAAGAATGTAAAATGGATTCATGAAGAAGACCTATCTTGGGAATAGTTTGAGAAATACTTCAGGAAGAAGTATCTGTCAAAAAAATATTTCGACGAAAAGACTAAAGAATTCTATGAACTTAAGATGGGGCAACTCACCATAGAGGAATATGTTAGCAGATTCCTCGAGTTGCTGAGGTGTACCTTACATAAAGGTAGAAAAGGAAAAGGTGCAACGATTCATCAGTGGACTACCTAAGGAATATCAGAACATGATTGAATTTGACGAACCAAAGACCCTAGAAGATACTATCCAAAAGGCAAGATAATGTTATGAACAGCTTGGGCATCGAACAGAACCTCGTGAAGGCTGGAAGCAAAAGAATAGTTTGGGATTCTAGAAAAAGGGGTTTAAATCCCCAAGATTTAAGGACTATAAAAAGAACTCAAGGATGAGCTTCCCAGCCTGAAGTGTACACCAACAAAACTTTCCCTCCTTGAGCAGAAATAAACTTTCTGGATCTGCCCCAGTAAAGACTGATAACCCAAAGAGAGAACCTTTGAAATGTTGGGGTTGCGGAGAAGAACATCTACTGAGATACTATCCACACTGGCAACAAAATAGTCGGAGAATTTACAACATCCAGGAAGTTACCACCGTCAATGATGTGGCCAGGAGTGTGCCACAAATTTATGCAGCCTTGGATAATAACCAAGCTGACCACCAAGCTTCAGTGGTGGAAATAGAAGGTATGATTTCCAACCATCTAGTGTCTATTTTGATTGAACCTGGTTCAAATTTGAGTTATATAGCCCCTAAGGCTGTTG
>JASDQU010736407.1:16990-59007 GCA_032191745.1 Picea mariana | reverse complement strand
TGTATGTATGTATGTAGGTTTCAGAGTTTCAGCTCCTGGGAAACCTAAGCGTGAAACCTCCTGTCGTCGCATATCTCGAATTGCTGGTATGTGAAATCCCGAAGGGTAGAGTATCATGGCTTAATCTGAGTTGTTGTGAATCTCAATAAGTGGTTAAAACCGTTTCGGGTTTTGGCCCTTCGAAAGACAAGAGAGAAAAGGAAATACATGTATCATGATTTCCCGAATCATGAAAGCTGACGAGCACCTTTCTGATAAGGCCTGTGGTCCTAGCCGCTGATCATATGAGTACGGATAAGGGATGGCAGGGTCTGTATTAGGCTCCGTAGGGATTCGGGGAATTCCATTCCTCGGAGAAAAGAAGAAAAAGGCCGAAAAATTCCAAATTCCGAAGTGGGTATGTTACAAATGATGTTGAATATGAAGAAACAGAAAGACACATAACTCATTCTTGAYGGAATAAGGAGTCTCTGGTTTGCATTTGTRTTAATTCTGGTAAAGGAGAATTTTCTCTGCTACAATCGACCAGGAAAAAGCCGCTGCTAAGTTTTTCAAAATTACATTTATACAAAGGTTACCATCCCTTGACAGTTGGAACTTTCCCTACTTCTAGATATATATATATGTATGTAGGTTTCAGAGTTTCAGCTCCTGGGAAACCTAAGCGTGAAACCTCCTGTCGTCGCATATCTCAAATTGCTGGTATGTGAAATCCCGAAGGGTAGAGTATCATGGCTTAATCTGAGTTGTTGTGAATCTCAATAAGTGGTTAAAACCGTTTCGRGTTTTGGCCCTTCGAAAGACAAGAGAGAAAAGGAAATACATGTATCATGATTTCCCGAATCATGAAAGCYGACGAGCACCTTTCTGATAAGGCCTGTGGTCCTAGCCGCTGATCATATGAGTACGGATAAGGGATGGCAGGGTCTGTATTAGGCTCCGTAGGGATTCGGGGAATTCCATTCCTCGGAGAAAAGAAGAAAAAGGCCGAAAAATTCCAAATTCCGAAGTGGGTATGTTACAAATGATGTTGAATATGAAGAAACAGAAAGACACATAACTCATTCTTGACGGAATAAGGAGTCTCTGGTTTGCATTTGTGTTAATTCTGGTAAAGGAGAATTTTCTCTGCTACAATCGACCAGGAAAAAGCCGCTGCTAAGTTTTTCAAAATTACATTTATACAAAGGTTACCATCCCTTGACAGTTGGAACTTTCCCTACTTCTAGATATATATATATGTATGTAGGTTTCAGAGTTTCAGCTCCTGGGAAACCTAAGCGTGAAACCTCCTGTCGTCGCATATCTCAAATTGCTGGTATGTGAAATCCCGAAGGGTAGAGTATCATGGCTTAATCTGAGTTGTTGTGAATCTCAATAAGTGGTTAAAACCGTTTCGAGTTTTGGCCCTTCGAAAGACAAGAGAGAAAAGGAAATACATGTATCATGATTTCCCGAATCATGAAAGCCGACGAGCACCTTTCTGATAAGGCCTGTGGTCCTAGCCGCTGATCATATGAGTACGGATAAGGGATGGCAGGGTCTGTATTAGGCTCCGTAGGGATTCGGGGAATTCCATTCCTCGGAGAAAAGAAGAAAAAGGCCGAAAAATTCCAAATTCCGAAGTGGGTATGTTACAAATGATGTTGAATATGAAGAAACAGAAAGACACATAACTCATTCTTGATGGAATAAGGAGTCTCTGGTTTGCATTTGTATTAATTCTGGTAAAGGAGAATTTTCTCTGCTACAATCGACCAGGAAAAAGCCGCTGCTAAGTTTTTCAAAATTACATTTATACAAAGGTTACCATCCCTTGACAGTTGGAACTTTCCCTACTTCTAGATATTAACGATTACAAAATAAATACTTGAACCGTTCATTGGTTTCTTTTTTACCTTCTTTCATACACGATATAATGGGTAACATATATTGCTTCACTTGGCCCGAGACACTCGACACACTTGCTTATAAACTACGCTAATATTCTTGAAGATTCTGATACATCCTTTGCCTAAAAAAGATACAGCTTCCTCTGGATTTTCGGCAACCTATCTTCAATCCTTCTATCTTCGAATTTTATTGATTGTAACTATAATTTTGGCTTCACCAGCCATCTATCTATTTGGGAAAAATTGATCTGCATCAACTGTGAAATTTCAATCTGAGCTTCATTTAAGATCTCTTTGATTTTCATTTGATACTTCATAACATTGATCTTTCCTAATATTTCAGGACAATCATCCTTTCCAATGCCTAATGACTTTTTATCCAATAGATCGAAGGTCTATTCACAATATTCCTTTATTTCTTTGGAAAATCTTTTGCTTTCGGCTATATTGGCCTCCCATATTTTTAATAGTATGTCTCCTTTGATTTTCTCTTCAATGGTCAATCTAAGATATTTGGGGGTTGCATATTTTTCTCCCTTAGAATATGACACGACCGATTTTTGGAAGGTGATCCGGGCTATAGTAGCCTCTTTTTCTTTGAGACCAATAATTTCTAATGATTTACTAATCTCCTGAAAATAATCTTGGATAATCCCTACCTTAGAAAACATGCTTCATTGTGCTTTCTCTAACTTCTGATGCACTTCTAGTGCTTGGGCTTGAAACGCTGCCATATTCACGACCTGGTTTTTAATAGAACTTAATTTAGCTTGCATATGCCTTACTAAATCTTCTTGCTGGATGGCTTTCCCTTGACTCGCTTGCATCTTCTCATACATTTCATCTTGACTAGACCTGAGCAGTTGGATTTCCTGTTTTTCAACAGCTCTGGCCTATTCCAGTCCTTTATTTATCTCGTCTCTAATGTTTTTCTCTGTATTCCTTATTTGAAATAGTTGACTATAAAGGAAGAGTCATTTGATTCATTTTTAAAGGTGTTTCGGATTTAAACTTTGTTTCATACCCTGGATGTTTTGTCTACGAAGTTTCTGATTTTTGTGAAGACACTTTGAGATTCTTTGGGTTCTCCTCTATAGTGTTTTTTTCCAAAGACTTTGGTTCAAAACCTAGAGGTATAATTTCTTGTTTTGAAGGAGGGTTTATCGATTCTCCCTATAGTATTTTGGGCAATCCACTTCATCTATGCTTTTGGAAAGTGAGAAAGTTGGTCTATAGGTCAGGGGGTAACGCTTGGACTCTGTCTTGTATCTCCTCATAAGTTTTGATTCCTTTCAATATGTCATCATGGTAGGAGTCTTAATGCTCATATGTTTTCATATTTCAATGAACTAGATGATTTCCCACAATTTGATATGGATCATGCTTTTGGAGTTCAACATCCACTGGTTTAATGTCTTCGAATGTTGCGGCTTCTACCTTGGAATGGCCAAAATTTAGCAGTGAAAACCTCCCAATATGTATAGGAAAAAATGGCCAAAATTTCTTCTGAACTGCTTTTAACTCTATGCGAATGCCTCCTGTTATTATTTGGTAAGCCACTTCTCTGCAAACCAGTCTGTCAGGAAGAAATTTTGGGAGAGCATGAGGGGGAATCAAGCATCCGAAAAATCTGATATATGAAAAATTTTCTTCAATAAACCAATCTGAAACTATTTTTAGGTTTCCCATGATTTGCTTCGAAATCCGAGGATGTGGATAACCATACAATATTTGGTGCACAGGAATCACAACATAGTGACAGATTTCATAAAATAAATATTTTACTTTTTTTTACCATAGTTTAGAGTGATAGAAATGGATGGGTTATGCACAGGTTGAGTTCCAGCTCCAATTCATCAAAGGAAAAGGGGTCATATAACAGACGACATCCATGACATACGCATACATATAAAAAGATGTAGGTTGGCCCTTTGACTTTTCCTTTTGATACTCAGTAATCTCCTTGGTTAGGTTATCGGACAAAATCTTATCCCAATTGAAAGTGAAACCCTTGGCTACTTCGTGCATAATTGGCACCCAATCCGCCAGGAAATGGGAAGGGATTTTCTTCCCAAATAATATACATAACATCATAGCTATATAGAACATATATTCATTTAACGATGTGGTGGCATAAACGCCATGGAAATCAACTCTAAATTTCGCTGGAACTCCCCACCATGTTTTAATTATATATGAATAGGTTTGATCAGATTATGTGCATTCCTTTCATTGAAACTCTTCTACGAATTCAGAATTATAAATATATTTAGAAACAAGAGATAGCTTGTACATTACTTGAATGTGTTCTAGCCTGAAAGAGCCGACGACAAATTTTTGATGATTTATGATGCTCCTGGTCTGCACATCAGTGTTCATCAGAGCCCAGTTTATCATGTCATTGTATGGCATGAGCTTTGGCCGTGTAGATATTTTATGAATTCTGGCCTCTGCTATAACTCTAAGTTTAGTTCCAGTGTCATCAGTCTTTTCATCTCCAAAATCATATGGGCAATTTCTAACCTCATGCTCCATGATTTCGAAAATCTGCATCCATGACCTAACCGAGTCTACAACTTGTGGTGTGGTATCAGACAAAACGTCTGAGTTTGGATTTGAGCCTTCACTAGTGTCATCACTCTTCTTCAAAGTTTTTCTGGGTGCCATGATGTCCGTGATAAAAAACGAGTACCTGTTACATAGAATGAAATTTGAAATAGAAACCTTTATTCACCTTAATTCGAGTGTGCTTCTTCGGACGATGAATTTATATGTTTTAATGAGGAGGGTATGACATGAGATACACATCTTACACTATGATATATTTCCATTAATCCATAATAAAAGCTGCCAACTATCAGCGATTCGAGACCCAGAACTTTGGATGTAATATCAGTGAGGAATTCCGAAAAACGAAAGTGCGAAAAAACAATTTATATCATTAATTTTTTGTTTAGATGTTAAGTTAATCACACTTAAGCACTTACTACTTTCAGGACTTCATGCTTCAGGGTTTTTCGGATGTGGTGAATGATAATTCTCTGGTTCCCCGAAATGCGACTGGTTAGCAGTATATTAAGTATGCTTAAACTTTTAATTAATCATGATTTGAAATTAAAACTTAATGTTTCGTGGATTTAATTATCAAGACTTTGATAACACTTGACGCAAGAAATCCCAAATCGCAAAATCGCAATGGGGTTTGTTAACTGCTAAGCATATTTTAACTCATAATCAGATGTGATTAGACCTTAAGTTTTTCGAGTTTTCGGGTATCGTGACCTCGATGTTTGTAGCAAGTGAGAACTCCCGAATTGTGAAATCGCGATGAGATTTATTAACATTAATTTTTTTTTATTCTTAATGAACACTTCTTATCTTTTAAAACTTTCGTGAATTCGGGAATCGGGGATTTGAGGAGGCTCAACGTTAACCCTTTGTATTTCGAGAAATGTCGACTCCCGAATTCTCGAAATAAATTCTTCATATAATTTGATTTGTTGATAAAAAGGCGGCTCCATAATAAATTTTTAGATAAAAAGAAACTTCTTTTAGCCTCAAATTTGGAAAAAATATATATGTTTCAACATAGGTTCCATATAGGGATATCATATTCCTGCAGGACGAGAAGAACATGTAGACCGAGTGCCTTTATTGGGTAAATGGAGTCATTATTACAGTTCTGTGAAACACATCTTGGAGAAAGCACAAAACAAGAGTTTAAAATTTCATCCTCAACTTCGAAAACTTTCAAAACTAAAACATTTAGTGATCTCGAGTTAGGTTTATAATAGTTTTCCTTTTCTAAAATTGACCTCCGATTTGTATAAGGTAATCAAAACAACCTTAATCATTCTATCAGGTTTTATTTTATTTTGTTCCCATCAAGGTGAAGTAATTCCAATATTTTAAGTTAGGGAATCCGATAAGCTTAGAATGCATATTTAGCCGAAAAGAGGAATAGTTACCAGAGCATCTTGTAATTCATGTATAACAGCTTATCAGATATGTAGACATTGATTCACTACCAATGAGCTTATTCAGTACCCTGGTGAAGTTATCAAATTTCCCACATTGAATTTCCTTTCACCACTTTAAATAGTATTTTAGCATTTAAATGTTGAGATGAGGACAATCATTTTAATGAATTTCCCTTCATCATCTGTATCAGACTAGATGGGGGAAATCATTTAATAAATTTCCTTTCACCATTTGTCTTGTTTCAAAATATGAAGTGGGGGAAATCAATCACTGTGCAATATACCCAGGAAAATATCTGTTTATAATTTAACAATTGAGGTCTTTCAACTCACTTTAATTGCTCCGGACTAATCCTCTCTTGACCTTCAAACATCTCCGCCTTCAGGGAAATTCTCAAGGGGAGTTCTTATTATATTTTCAGGGACCTTCCTTGAGTGAAACCAATCATTTTAATCCTGTTAGAATGAATAAGAGAATTAGGATTATCCTAGACATACTTTTGGTTCAGCTAAACTCAGAGGAACTATAAAATCTCTACCTATTCTCATTTTGAAGGTTAGTTTATGAGTTCCCAAAGTTAAGGTGAAACCTTTCTCCTCTATGAAGCTTATGTGAAGACATCAAGGCTCAGTGAAGAAAAAGTTTGAAAATAAACATGGGAAAATAAAGAGGCTTCATATATTTTGTTGTAGGTACGATCACTCTTTACTAAGATTCTTACTCAACTCTTGGAACTTTTCATTTAATTTGTTTTATTGTTTATTTATTTTTTATTTTTTTTAAGAGAATTTTTTTATAATTAGAAGTTGTTTTTCATTTCTCTAATTAAAGTTTTAGTGATGATATTAGTAAACATCAGATTACTGTCTTATTCATTTACATCTACTGGGACATTTTAACTCGAGTTTTTTAAGACCAAAATTCATACCTTTAGTAGTTGTTTATACTTCCATCCAAATAGATTGTTAGTTTATTACCTTTTTCAGGAGGCATTTAATGTGAGTATCCATTCATGTCACCTTTATGATGTTTCTAGTCTCCTAGCTTGTCAGCAAGTCTCCTGTAATAAGATAATCATGATAACTGTCAGGAACTCTAGTAGATTAGAAACCTTCTTATTGCAGTGTTTTACCTATTTTGTATATATATATATATTATTTTGTTTTAAACCGACCTTTTATATTTACAATAAAAGTAAAGACTTACCGAAAGAAAGGTAACTATAAACAAAACATGGAAACAAACTGGTATATACAATGAGAGTTCTAAAACATATTACTGCAAGAAATGCTTAAGGTATCACTCGTTGACAGGGGCGGTAAGAATCTTTCCATTGAGGTTTTCTAATAAAAATGCATTCTTTCCCTCGAAGGTTGTAAGTTTGTATGGTCCGCACCAAATCTGATCAAACTTGCCATGTTTCCCAGCATCCTCTTTTCTGGCTTCCCATTTTTAGAACCAAATCGCCAGAGAGAAATTCCCTATCTTTAGCTTTTCGGTCAAATAAGGCTTTCATATTATCTTGATATTTCTGTATTTTTTTCATCTACCTCGGCCCTATTTTTTTGAACCTCAATTAGTTGATTTATCCTCCTAGTAATGTCATTTGGTTCTTCTTTTGAGTATTGCTAGAGTTTCATTACTGGCAACGCTAGATTTATTAGTAAAATCACGTCGATACCATATACCATCTGAAATGGAGACATTCCGATTGACCATTTGGTGCCTATCTTGTTAGTCCATAAGGCATATTTTAAATGTACATGCCATGCTTTCTTATTTTTGGTGAGTAATTTCTTAATTATAGTGACCAGTCTTTTGTTAGATGACTCAGCTAATTCATTTCGCCGTGGATAATAGGTCATGGAGTGTCCTAGCAAAATATTTTATTTTTTGCAAAAGCTTATCATGGCCATGGACTTGAAGGCCTGAGCATTATTAGCAACTATTTTTCGAGGACAACCAAATCTTGATAGAATATTCTCCTCCAGAAAAATGATCACTACTGCGTCAGTTGTGTTTCGCATAGGAATAACTTCCACCCATCTAGTGAAATAGTCTGTTATGGTTAGAATCCATTTGTGTTGAGCACTCAAGTGTGGATGAATTTATCCAATAAAATCAAGACCCCATTGTTGAAATGGAGCTTCAGCTTTAACTGGCACTAAAGGTAATGTTGGGAATTTTTGCTTGCTTGTAAACAATTGACAAGGATTACAAGTTCTGACTTTAGTGTTTACATTGGTAAATAACTTCGGCCAGTAATATCCAGCTCTTAAAATTTTATAAGTCATTGCTCTCCAAGCGTGGTGTCTACCACACACTCCCTCGTGGAATTCATCTATAATCTTTTCTACTTCGGATTCGACTAAGCAACTCAGCTGGAAACCCAAGGGATCCTTCCAATACAATTGACCATCTATAATACAATATTTTACAACATGTAACTTCAATGTCCTAGATTTAGATGGGGTTAGTTCACTGGGGCACTGAAGGGTTAGTAAATAAGAAACAATGTCGCGGTACCAAACTGAAGAAGAGAATTTTTCTAGAATTTCAGTTGTGGGTGCAATGACACCGAGTTCACCTATCTCTAAAAATCCATCGTTCTCTTGCAGATGATTTATCCCAAGTGCTTTCAAATTCAATTCGGACAACAATTTAGCCAATCCTTGACCTTTAATAAGTTTAGTTGGTTTAACTTCCAATTCAAACTCCCAAATTTTGGCTAACCACCTGCCTCTCCTTCCATCACTATCAGGTTGAACCAGTATATCCTTAACATAACTCATAGGTACATAAGCAATGATCTTTGAATGCAGTATGTAAGTTCTGAAATCTTTGAGAGATTTCACCATAGCATAAGCTTGTTTTTCCAATATGTCATATTTTAGCTCAGCATCTCTGAGACTTTTACTAAAAAATGAAATGGGCTGCTCAAAACCCTCATCATTTTTCTGTAACAATACAACTACAATAGTATGCTCAGAAGCAAATGAAAAAATAAAAAATTATTTCAAATAATCGGGACTCGTTAGTACTAGTGCTTCACCTATGACCTTCTTAATGAGATCAAATGATGCCTTAGCCTTGTTTTTCCACTTTACCTCGCTGTCTTTTTTAAGCATATCTGTAATCAACTTTATGATTTCAGCAAAATTTGGAATGAATCTTCTCAAAAAATTTATTTTCCCTAAAAATGACTGAATTTCTTTCCTATTCCTGAGAATATTGATAGTATCTATTGCTTCGATCCTTTTCGAGTTGATTTTAATTCCATCTATAGACACTATATGGCCTAAGAGTTTACCTTCTTACATTGTGAAATGATATTTCTTGGGATTCAGACACAAACCAAATTTGCAACATTTTTCGAAAGTTTGCTTGAGATGTACTAGATGTTCTGCATCAAATTTAGAAAAAATAGTTAGATCATCAAGGTAAATAACAACAAACTTATCTCTTTCACTGACGAACGCAATGTCCATAGCTCATTGGGAAGTTGCTCCTGCATTCATTAAACTGAAAGGCATCTTGTCATACATGAAGGTACCCCAAGGGGTAGTGAACACAGTTTTTTCTTTATCATCTTGATGGACTGCAATTTGATTGTAGCTTGAAAAGCCATCAATCATAGACATTCTTTTAGTCCCTACTACTTTCTCTAAAACGTGATCCATTTTGGGCAATGGATAATTTTCTTTGAGTGATGATCTATTTAGATTTCTAAAGTCAACACACAGCCTAATTTCACCATTTTTATTTCTTACTGGGACTAAATTAGAAACCCACTCAGAGTATCTTAGTGGGACAATGATCTTGGCATCTAGAAGTTTCTTCACTTCTTTCTCTATCACATGCACTAATATAGGGTTAATCTGTCTGAGTTTCTTCCTAAAAGGTTTGACACCTTGTTTCAGAGGAATTTTGTGTTCCATTATAGTGGTGTCATAGGTTCTTAATTCGTCGTAGGACCAAGAAAAAACATCTTTATACTGTCTAAGAAACTCATCATATTTACCTTTTATTTAAGGACATATATACTTAGATAATTTTACCAACCTAGGATCTTCTTTGGTGCCTATGTCACAATCTTCAAATTCCTTAGGTTGAGGTTGTAAGGTGGATTTCAAAGAAATGTCATCATGGTTAAATAACCTTTCCAATGGAATCAGACCTTTGGGGATTTGATTATTTTATAGAACAAGCATATGATGATTAACAATTTTATTTTGAAAATCTTCCCCTTATTGCATAATCCAATCAGGATCATTTTGGTTTTCTTGGTCAATATGTGTTTCGAAAAAGTCATCCACCATCTCTAGGAATTGTCTAATTTGTTCCTCATCTTCAAAAACTTGCTAGTGTTGTATATTGTTTGGTATCGAAGGTTGATATCTCATTTGTATATGGTATTTTAGCTTGAAATTAGTAGGGGGTGCAAACGTTGAAGCTTCTTTGGCTAATCAATCTGCCTGATGATTTTCTGCTCTAGGAATATAGTGAATATTAACCGATGAGAAAACGTTTTCAATCAGGTCCCAGGTGCAATTTTTGTAAGGCCTTAACCTAGGGTGTTTGGCCTAGTACTGACGATTTACCTATTTTATAATTAATTTTGTGTCACCAAAGACTTCCAAGTTTTTAATTTTCATCCTCCTTGCAGCTTCTAATCCTAGAACTAAGGCTTCATATTCACATACATTATTTGTGTAATCAATGTTCCACTACAACCTATAAGAGAAAGGGATAACGAACTCATCACCTGGTGCCATAAATAGTACTCTAGCTCCTTCTCCTTCACAAGATGAAGCACTGTAAAAAAACATTTTTCAAACACCAGTACTAAATACATTCTCACTTGGTTTTTTTCTTTTTTCTTTTTCTGTACATTCTTCTAAATCATCATCTATTGATAAAACACAATTTCCTAAATCTTGATCCATGATATATACAGGGTAATTATTTGGGTTTAGCGGATCACTTAATGTAAATGCCAACCTGGTTTCTCTATACAGGCGGTTGAATTGTTTGCTGAAGACTGAGATTATAGCGTATGTCATATCTAACTGGAGGGATCCTCCAAGTTTAGCGCCCTAGGACTTGGACAACAACATACCATACTTTGGAGGTATATCAACAACAACCACATCCATCATAACACTCTTTGCAGAAATCTGCACAAGGTTAACGACTAAATCTTTAATCATACCCATGCATTTGACTTTCCTTGAATCAAAAGCATACAAATCTCCATATGGCTGAGTAATTTTGAGACCTAGTCTATCCATTATACATTTGGGCATCACATTATGAGAAGCTCCAGAGTCCAACATGAAATTATGAAGAAAACTATCCTGTATAGTTAATGTAATATAAAATGGAGCGACAGTATCTCTAGCACCTTCAAAGTGTGGGCCAAAAATTATATTTGGCTTATCATATTCCACATTTATGATGTCAGCTTGACTTTCAGTATCTGAAAAATTAATCATCTTGGCAATTTGTTTCTTGTATGTGGGATTTTTTGCTAGTTCGACCAAAGGTATAGGGATCTTGATTTTATTAATCTCATTCTCTAGGTTGAAACTTATTGCTATCTTCTCAGCCTCTCTAGATTGTATTTCCACTTCCCTTTTTTCTGATTTATTAACTTGTGGTGTTTTTGTTTCAGCTGTTTTTGTTTGTACTATGGGAATTTCCACTGTTCGTGTATTAACAACTGAAGTTTCTTCTACCTTTTTCGTGGTATGTTGTGTATCAACAGCCTTGGTTTTAAAAATCTTCCTTTCAATGGCTTTTAGGGCTGCCTCATCTATTTCCCCTCTCAGAAAGATCTTCTTCGGTGGGGCAGTTGTGAAATTTTTGTTTCTAGGTCTTAGATTGTATTTCTGTTGGAGCTTGGCCATTATGTTATCAGTGATTCCTTGATAAGTAGAATCATTTGTATTATTCATATCTTCATCATTATTAGATCAACCTTCTGTGTTTAGAGATCTCTCATAATCTTGTCTCATCAAATACAGTTCTTGACAATCATCACTGAGATTATTAATATATTCCTCAAATTCCTCAAAACCTTGCATATCTTCTCCTCCTATAAAATTTTCATTTTTAAAGGGGGTTTGGATTTTTTGTTCTTCATTCTTGTTTTGCCTTTGTTGTGTTTGAGGATTAGGATTTCTTCTGAAATATTTTCTAGGGAATTGCTCATTTTTTGATTGGTCCATTTCCATTATGGAGATTTTATTTGACAATTCTTTAATAATTTTAGCCATATCATCCATCTTATCTTCTGAGGATCTTCCACTTCCCGAGGGTCCTACTTGTTCCCTAAAACGTCTAGTTTCTTTATTTCCTGTTTCAAATTTTGTTTTTAACTTACCTGATGCCATCATATTTGACTTGATTTCTAAAGCATCATGCTGCATTTTAGTGAGGTCTACATATCTCATTTCCCTCAACAACAGAGCAAAATCAGGGTCAAAATCCCCAACAAAAGTTACTTTCGCTGCAATTTGAGAAGGTTTAACCTGAGTGGGAATTTTATTGTACAATTTATTAAACCTTTGAGTAAAGTCAAGAACTGTTTCATAATTTTTCTTTCTTAAATCCCAAAACTCAGTCAGATAGTAAAGGTGATATTTCCTTTCTCCCCATTGTCTGAGAAACGTGCTTTCTAATTCATTGTATGATCTTATAGAAGCTGTCGGTAGTCCTTGGAACCAGTTTCTCACCCGTCTTTCGAAAGTTTGAACTAGGAGTCTCGAATACACATCTTCGTGTTCAAGGCCAAGGATATCAGCAAATTGATCGAAGAAATTAATGTGTTTGGTTGCGGTTAGATCCCCTTCTCCTATGAATTTCAACAGATTTTTCATGTAATTTTTGGGTAGATCATGGAGAGGGACTGGGAGGACCAAAGGAGCATACCCAGAAGCTACTTTGGTGAAGATTCTAGGGAGTGGTACTTGACCACCTGCTCCTCCTCCTCCAACACCGCCTACGACACCACCCCTAGGCCTACCTCCTCCGACCGTAGCTATTAATAGTTTGGAGGGTGAAACTTGAAGCTTATAGAGAAGACTTTTAAAGGTGTGTGGTAACCCTTCGGTTGTTTCTGGATAGGGAAATATGGTTTTGGGAAAATGATTTTCAAGGGACAGGAAACTTGAAAAAGAGGGACTTGGAAAATGGGGACTGGTTTCTTCAGACTCACAGGGTGTGTATACATCAGAACCGATAGGAGTTGAGTCAAGGTAAATAGTATATTCTTTAGAGTTTTGAGAGATTGGAGACTGAACTTCCGAAACTGAAGAAGTGTCAATCGAGGTGGGAAGTGTGATAGATATTTTATCTCTATTGGTGAAGGAGACGGTTGGGAAATTTTCAGTTTTAAACTCAGGTAACACCGACTTGAGTTCTAGGGCTTAGATTCCATCGATGGATGCTTCTCTGAAAAGGAGTTGGGTATTCGACTGCTTGGGTAGACCCTTAGTATTTTACTGTGTGAGTTTGGGTTGATAAGTCTTACTTGTCAATGAAGCATTCTGTTTAAGGTGTTTTCTTGATTTCAAGATTTTTTTTGGGTCGGGTACAGGTGAAGTCTGCTTGTTGTCTGGATTTTTTCTAGCATTCGTTTGGTTAAAAGCTAGTTTATTAATCGTGGAAGATAAAAAAAATCCTTATAAAGTATTCAATCTTTGTTCACTATCAAAGAAAGAAATTATCAATGTCATTCTTCCCAGGAAAAATAACTTCGTTTCTTCGTTCCCCGGCAGCGGCGCCAAAAAGATGTTCCAAAGTTTGTACTTAAGTCTTGAAGTACAAAGTCTAGGCATCCAAAAAGTAAAGAAGGTTTTTGATAAATGAAATAAAATCAGTTCTTTAGGAAAAGAAGCTATGGTTGATTTTTGAGTTGTCTATGTCTTGCTTCCAACCGTTCCTATATGTTTATGTCATGTTCAATGGTTGCCCATGAATGTTCGAGTTCAACCCGGGTGGTGGCAGTTTCTAAGATAGTATTAAACAGGGTTAAAGTGATGCTAGTCTGATCTTTGAGACCGGGCTCAATGTTGGGTTGTCTTGTAACAGGTACAGTCATGGAGGAAAAGAAGGTTAAAAGCTCTATTGTTTTTTAGGTTTGTTGTTTCTATTTTAGATTATATGAGAAAAGTTCCCAAATTCGAATTAATAATATAACAATTTCAGAGGTCGTTTTCCGTATCTGAGTTAAATTTAAAATAATGTATGTGATGAAAGAAAACACAAAGTTGTTTAAAAAATGTGAGGCATCAATCATGGAAGAATCTCACTTTGTAACAGAAGAAGAAATTAGACAAGAAACCTTTAATGAAGCATAAAATATGGTGATCTAAAAAGTTTACAGGTCTTGTGTCTACTAATAGAAAACACAGAGGAAAATCTGTAAACAATCAAACGACTAAATAATAAATAACCATAGTAGATGTTGTACTAAATTGTAGGTAAACATTCATCAAAGATATATGAGAAATGATGTTGAATATGAAGAAACAGAAAGACACATAACTTAGGCTTGACGAAAAAAGGAGTCTCAGGTTTGCAATTGTATTAATTCTGGTAAAAGAGAAATTTCTTTTCTACAATCGGCCAGGAAAAGAGCCACCGCTAAGTCTTTCAAAATTACATTTATACAAAGGTTACCATCCCCTGACGGTTGAAACTTTCCCTACTTCTAGATATTAACGGTTACAAAATAAAGACTTGAACCGTTCACTAGTTTTGTTTTTATCTTCTTTAATACACCAGTATAACGGGAAACATATATTTCTTCATTATTTCTTTGAAGTACTTGCTTCACTTCGCTCGAGACACTCGATGCACCTGCTTATAAACTGCGCTAATCTTCTTGAATATTTCGACACATCCTTTGCCTCAAAAAGATATAGCTTCCTCTGGATTTTCAACAACCTGTCTTCAATCCTTCTATATTCGAATTTTATTGATTGTAACTGTAACTTTGGCTTCACCAACCATCTATCTATTTGGGCAAAATCAATCTGCATCAACTATGAAATTTCGACTTGAGCTTCATTTAAGATCTCTTTGATTTTCATTTGATGCTTCATAACATTGATCTGTCCTAATAGTTCAAGAAAATTGTCCTTTCCAATGCCTAATGACTTTTTATCCAGCAGATTGAATGTCTCTTCACAATCTTCCTTTATTTCTTTGGCCAATCTTTTGCTTTCGGCTATATTTGCCTCCCATATTTTTAATAGTATGTCTCCTCTGATTTTCTCTTCTATGGTGAATCTAAGATCTTTGGGGGTTACATATATTTCTCCCTTAGAATATGACACGATCGCTTTTTGGAAGGTGATCTGTGCTGCAGTAGCCTCTTTTTCTTTGAGACCAATAATTTCTAATGATTGACTAATCTCCTGAAAATAATCTTGGATAATCCCTACCTTAGAAAACATGCTTCATTGTGCTTCCTCTAACTTCTGATGCACTTCTAGTGCCTGGGCTTGAAACGCTTCCATATTCACGACCTGGTTTTCAATAGAACTTAATTTAGCTTGCAGCTTCCTTACTAATTCTTCTTGTTGGATGGTCTACCCTTGAATCGCTTGCATCTTCTTATACATTTCATCTTGACTAGACACGAGCAGTTGGATTTCCTGTTTTTCAACATCTCTGGCCCATTCCAGTCCTTTATTTATCTCGTCTCTAATTTTTTTCTCTATATTCCTTATTTGAAATAGTTGACGATAAAGGAAGAGTCATTTGATTCGGTTTTAAAGGTGTTTCGGATTTAAACTCTCTTACAGACCTTATTAACTTTTGAACAATGAATTTTTATTTAATTTCTTCTCCCAAACCTTTAATAGCATTCACTGTTTCATCAAATCACAGAAAGTAAGTTGCAATGTCTTTATATTCATTCATCTTCAGTTGTTCAAATTTGTAAGTTTGAAGCTTGGCTCCTTTGACTTTGGAATCTCCTTCGTAAATATTTTGAAGTTTTTCCCAAATATCCTTTGCATATTCACAATGCATAAACTTGACATATATTGTATCAACTAGACCATTCAAAATAGCATTTTTATCCCTCGAATTGTTTTCACTGAGTTTCTTTCCATCCTTATCTACTGGAGGAGTGGTAGGTGTTGTGTATCTATCTACTACTTCCTGTGAGACATCAAATGCCTATGCTTGTACATAGATTTCTATCATTCTTCTTCAGAAGGCATAATTCTATCTATCAAAATGTGGTATTCCTATTTTAGTGTACTCTGTAATCTTCCTTCTAGTGATTAGACTATTTTCTAAAGGACCTTCTTTGATACCAATTGTTGGAATATTGAGAGGGGAGGGGGGTGAATTAGTATTGAGAACTTTTTACCATTTCTTAATCATAACACATGAACATTAAGTTTATCAACAATATATCATTTATGATTGCATTCAATATATCATGAGAATTGCCAATCAATCATTGCATCACAAATAACCACATACATAGTACTTCATAATTTACATGGAAACCCAAATGGGATAAAACCACATAATTCTTTCTTATATATCATAGATTACATTCATAGGAAGAACCAACTTCCAAATTCTATAGCACCAACTGTAAGGATGCTCCAACCCCCTATTTATAGGATCCATCTTGAAGGAAGATACAACTCCATGAATTCTCCATCTACAATTGGAAGGAGGCTCCAACCCCCTATTTTATAAAATACAACATGAAGGAAGCTCCAACTCCCTGTTTTATCCATATCCAACCAAAAGGAGGATACAACCCCCTTCCCCTACCCCATCATGCCTCCCTAAAATACAAATGTAGACTCAACCTGTCACTGAAACTATCACTGATAAACAACATGTCTTTGTCATTGTCACTATATTTTTCACCATCACTATCCTTGTCACTGTTGTTATCACACAAACTTGTCAGAGTCCTGTGGGTATGTGGTTTATACCTAAGTCTGTGTTTTTCCCTCTCTCTCCTTTCGAAGACCAATTATTGAGTTTTTTCTCCTTCATCTTGTAAAATCGTTTTCGGTTCCACCCCTCTGTGTTTAAAGTTCCTCGGTCTCCCTGTTTTCCCAGCCCCTATCCAGTCATCCAAGTATTTTTTTACACAGGCCACAACCGTAGGCTCAAAGCGTGACACTCAGAGCGGTCCGTTCTGGACTCGAATAAAGAAAAAAGGCAGGTTCATATTTAAACGACGAGAATTACATGTGGAGTTCATATTAGTGCCTCACAGGCATTCAGAGTCTTAAAAGTTGTGCAAAGTATAACACCGAAGAAAAAGGCCTGAAGAGAGCATGAGCCGTTGATTTTTAAAGGGACAGATGGAAATTGATCCAAGTGTTCGGGGAAATAATATTCAGAAGTTTCGAAGTGAGAAGTGTGTGGAATTACCAAAGTGTCAAAGCGTCGAAGTCCCAAAGTGCCAAATTCTTGAAGCGCCGAAGTGCCAAAGTCCCGAAGGGATCTCATTCGTCGATCTATGGAGGCCATGTGGCACCATATCTAGAGCTCCAGAGAAAATCGAAGGAGGAAAAGGAACGAAGAACCGAAGGATATCTCGTTCATTGATTGAGGAGGGAGCAGAAGGGACGTTTATCTGGTTGAAGGGGTCAGAGGCCTGAAGTGGATCTCAGCCATCCAAATCGAGGAGCCACGTGTCATCATATCCTTAGCTCCAGAGGTTTTGCTTGGGGAAAATATAGTTTGAAGTTTGAAAGGTCCGAAGCCCAAATCACGAAGCAGATCTTGACCGTTGATTTGAAAAGAGAAGGTTTGATCCATCAATCTAAAAGGCACCAGAGCTGGGTCATTGATCAGGAAGCCTCATCTCATATCACAATATCAATGGTTGTGGTCCATTGCGGGGTCAAAAGGTGTGCACGTTTTAAAATTTTCAAGGGTGGGCCGCAATTGGAACCATGGTTTTTAGAAAGGGATGTGTGGTGGTTCATGGTGAATTACGGGGACAAAAGAGGTTTGATTTCAAACCACCCTTGGTGACGTCCACAATCGTGTAATTGCATAGGTTCATGGCCCTAGGTCACATTGAAGCAGCGATGGAGAGGAGTTGCGCCAAAGGCCAAAGGCACCCGTATTGGTCACAAAAGAAGATTTGCATGGCCTCGAGGCGTTGGGATTTACTCGAAGAAGTCATGGGCACCGCCTAGAACAGTCATGGATGTCAAGCCTCATCCTGATCTTGATAAAGGTAGTTAATGGAAATGGAGGCGGTAGTTGAATCCTCATCTCACCCCATAAATGGAAAGCATATTGAGAGTTTCTGTGGGGGGATATTGTCAATCCGAAGTTTCCCAAGGGACATATTTTCCTGCAAAAGCACATAACTAAGCTGGGCTCGCGTCTGACATAAGAAGGCCTACACAAGCTGATAGAGTAGGCTCCAACTGGAAACTTTGAATGCGAGGGTCCGATCACATTCCTGGTGGTTGCAAAATTTCCAGTATATATAGGTAGTTTTGATATTTTTTTAAGGTCGAATGGTTGAGCTAGGCTCCCTACTATTGTAATATTTTGGTGAAGAACACTGGTTCTCTGGTTATGTACTTGATTTGAGACTTCTTGATTAATCTAAGCCAGATTCTCTTACTCCATCTTATTTTCCTTTGATACTGAGAGAGTTCATGAATGATTGATTCACATGGATTGGTGTGACTTTATTATGATGAATGTTTGATTATAGTGTTGTTATGATTTCTTTCATTTTCCTTGAAATTTGAATCCAAGAGGATCTTGTGTTTGAGTTTTTCCTCCTTAGGCTGCTTGAAGACCCGATGTTCATAATAGACATCTACACCTTTCTCACCAAAGTCTTCCTTCTACTCACCTTTACTCCAACTTACTGACTGAATTTAATCCAAGACCTCAATTGCTTGTGCATGCTAGTCCATATTTCTGAGTTAGAATGTTATTATCATTGAGTATTCTCCATTTTACCACCTAAAACTCATTTACATTTACTGTATAAACTTATGGGTATTGGGATTACCTTCTATGCAATATGAAGGTGACTTCTAGTGCTAACATTTCTGGCGTTGCTGCCGAGGAACTAATTGAAGACATTTCCCTGGGATAAAACGACAAAGAATCTTTGATTCTGGAGGTGCATAAGATATTAGTACTATTGAAGATTTCATCTTGCACCTGGCGACTCCACTGTTTCTTCTCCACTATTTTAGTTGTGGCTCCGAAAGGAAGACACACGAGGTCTACTCCACAGTTGCCTCTAGCCACACTTGAAGTTGACCTAGAGAAAATTATCAAAAAAGGAAAAACCACTCAGGAAGGTACTTCAATTGTTGTACCAGGTGATCCTAGTAATATTCTTAATCCCTCTTTACAAAATCTAGTAGATTCTTCTTATTCTCATGTTATACCATTTGCTGGAGTTTCAAGAAATTTAAATTTTGGGAGTTTTCTTGTTGATTTCTCCCCTCCTATTCTTGGTTTGGAAGGAGAGAGTTTTGAAACCCCTATCTCCCCTGAAGTTGTGAAGTGGTTTAGACCCAGGACCTTAGAAGGATTTCCACTCCAGGCTTTACCACTCCTCCCCCTATTAGAGTTTTTGTAGTTACAGAAGGGGAAACCTCTGTTCCCTCTATCCCCTCATCTTTATCTCCTAATGCTCAACATTTTCCTTTTTCTCCTAGAAGCATAGCCCCAACCTCACCTTTCCAAACTCCATATCCTCCTGTTTCTCCTCCATTTCACGTCCAAGTGGCAGGTGCTAATCCTCCTAGGAAGAGGATGGATGAGATATTGGTTGCTAGATACACCCCTATGGTTTTACCTCAGCCTATGAATTCTCTCCCAGCCACAGACTAACTTAATTACATGCCCCATTTCACAGGGGAGGTAGACGTGACTGCAGAAGAGAACCTTGCATCCTTTTATAGATTTTCAGAGATTTAGGTCATTGAAAATGAAGATGTGTGGATGAGAGTTTTTGTACAGAGCCTTGATTGTGATTCCAGGGATTGGTTTAAGGACTTGCCTCCTAGATCTATTGACGGGATTGTTGCTCTAGATGATTCATTCTTAAGACATTGGGGGAATAAAAAAGATCTCCTTTATTATATTATAGAATTCGGGGCACTTAAGAGAGAAGAGGGGGAATCTGTTTCAGACTTCTCGAAAATATTTAATAAGATGTATAAAAAGATTCCCTCTGAAATTAAACCTACATAAACCTTTGCCAAGATGACTTATTCTAGTTCTTTTTCCCCTGATGTTTGCCTCCTGTTGAGAGAAAGAAGAGATACCTCCTTGGCTCATATGCAAGATGCAACCCTTGAAGTAGAATCCAATATATTGGCAGCTGACAAGATTAGGAGTAAGGCTGATAGAGACAGAAGAAAAGGTAGGTTTGAAACTTCGACTTCTAGTTCCTCTACTGCCCCCCTCAAATGGATGAAGTAACCAAGCTACTAAAATCACTTTCTGCTAAAGTGGAAAGGTTGGAATTGGAAGGAAAGCAAAGCTATAGGAATTCCCCAAATGCTGATAATAGGGGTAGTTTCAAAAGACCAATTAATGCCCCTCAGACCATCCAAAGAGATCAGAGAAACAGGGATAGAGATGATCATAGAATCCAAAATCCTCTCCAAAATAACCTGGTTACTGATGAATTTGACGAGGAAGAAGATATTGATCCCGAGATCCATTTCCTTGGAGATACCTCTTCGTCCCCTCATTTGACTCAGTCTGCATACAAAGAGGCCCTCATGAGTAATCAACTGAATGAGATGAGAAAAGGAGAAAATACTAGCAATGATTCGAATAGATATAGCCTCAGATCCAAGAAGAAATAAGGAAAGCCTGACATTCCCGAGCGACCTGCTAGAGTTGAGAAACCTACTAGAGATATAGAAGACAATAGCGAAGAAAGGAAGGCACAGAGCCCCCCACCAGTGGTGAAAATTCCTATCCTAGAGGTGAATGAGATTCTGAAGCCTCCCTCCCCTTATATATTTGAGCATGAGATTCAAAATATTAGAATCTATGTACCTCTCTCAGAGTTAATCAAGCTTGAGGATTTCAAAAGGTGCCTATCAAAAAAATTTCTACCTGAACCTACGTCTCACTACATAGACTTAGTTAACCTCCAAGATGAAAGGCTAGTTGTCATATTAGGGCCTTTGGTAGAGGATAGAGATGACTCCTCCCATCCCTTATACACTTCATTGAACATCCATGATAAGGTGTTTCATAACTCCTTGATGGATTCAAGGGCTTCTCACAATATTATGCCTAAGATTGTCATGGAAGACCTCGGGTTGGAGGTTACAAAAGCCTGCCATGACCTATATTATTTCGACTCTAGGAAGGTGAAGTGCCTTTGGTTTATCAAAGACCTAGCCGTTTCTCTGTTCTAGTTTCCAATGAAGAGCATGGCCATGGATATCATAGTGGCTGATGTTCCCCATAAGTTTGTGATGCTCCTATCTAGATCTTGGATAAAGAGACTGGGGGAAACCTTGCAGGTGGACCTTTCATACACCCCCATTCTTGTGTTCGGGGGTGAACAAAGGAGACTTTACAAGGAAGCACAACTCGTGTACATCATCAGTTATGAATAAAACCACACAAACCATCCTATTTTTTCTTTTGACACAGATTTGGGATCCAGCATATTGTAGCTCACTTATGCTCCTAAAACTCCTCTTGAAATCATAAAGAAACCCATCAATTTTTGTGAAATACCTCCTGCAACTACCTCTTTTTGGAAGATGTTCTTTGACAAAGCCTCTTCTAAGGAAGGTGTTGGTGCTGGAGTGGTATTTGTTTCACCTTTTCAAGAAACTATACCTTTTTCCTACAAACTAGAATTTGAAACTACCAACAATGTGGCAGATTATGAAGATCTTGTTTTGGGTTTAAGGGCTGCAAAAGACATGGGGATTAAAGAGATATCAGTGTTTGGGGATGCAGAACTAATTGTTCATCAGATAAAAAATATTTATCGATCCAATCACCCTAGGATTAAGACTTAGATAAATGGAGTATGGGACCTAGTTAACAGTTTCTTCCTAGCTTTCAACATTTCATTTATTCCAAGAGAGGAGAATACCATGGTTGATTCTTTGGTTGTCTCAGCAAGCCATTTAAGAGTCCCATTGCCACCCAAACTCAAATATGATGTAGAGGTGAAATATAGACCCTCTATACCTAACAATGTCCAGCATTGGAAGGTATTTGAGGATGATAATAAGATCAAAAAGTTTCTTGAATATGTTGATGAGTTCTCTGCTTTACATATTGACTAGGATCATGATTTTGAAAGTAACCCTCATGCTGATGTATTTTTAAATAAAATTGCTAACCACCATATTGTTTAGTTTCCTAGCAACCATATTCCAAAGGGAATAGTTCCTATAGAAAGGTTTTTTGATGGGAATGATGTGGCAGTAAAGTGTAAAGGTTCAACTGATGATGCCAATGTAACTGAGTACAATATTGGTACAGAAGAGGATCCCAAATTTGTCAAGTTGTCAAGAAGCTTGTCAAGAGAGAAAAGGGGTGAATATGTTGAACTGTTAAAAGAGTTTGTTGATGTGTTTGCATGGACATATGAAGATCTCAGAACATACGACACAAGTATCATTGAGCACAAGATCCCATTGAAGGAAGAGTCCAATCCATTTAGGTAGAAGTTGAGACAAATAAATCCTATGCTGCTGCCCATTATGGAGAAAGAGGTAAATAAGATTTTGGATGCCCAGATTTTCATTCCTTTGAGGTATTCTGAATGGGTGGCCAACTTGGTCCTAGTGAGAAAGAAGAATGGAGAAATCAGACTATGTGTCAATTTCCAAAATTTAAACAGAAGTTCTAAAAAGGAAAACTACCCCTTACCAAAGATGGAACACATAATACAGAGGGGACAGGTGCATCTAGGATTTCCATGATTGATGGATTTTTTGGCTACAATAAGGTCTCTGTCTTTCCTGGAGATAGAGAGAAGACAACCTTCACCACTCCTTGGGGTACATTCATGTATGCTAAGATGCCCTTTGGGTTGATGAACGCAGTAGCGACCTTTCAGCGAGCCATGGACATAACCTTTATTGGAGAGAAGGAAAAGTTTGTGGTCATTTATTTGGATGACATAACCATGTTCTCACAATCTGATAAAAAACATTATGGTCATTTCAAAAGGGTTTTCTTGAAATGCAGGAAATTTGGTCTCTCTTGAAATCCCAAAAAGTCATTATTTGCCATGAAAGAGAAGAAATTGTTAGGATGCATTATGTCATCCAAGGGAGTAAAGATTGATCCAACCAGGGTAGAGTCTATCCAAAATTTTCCATTCCCTAGATCCAAGAAATAAGTCCAGTCTTTCTTGGGGAAAATTAATTTTTTGAGAAGGTTTGTTTCAAATTTTGTTGAGTTGGTAAAGTTTATCACAGCCATGTTGAGGAAAGGGAATGAGATCAAATGGACTACTGAATATTGCAACTCTTTTGATCAAATAAAGAAGGCCTTGACTGAAGCAACTGTGCTCATCAGTCCTGATTACTCCAAAGATTTTCTGATTTTATCCTTTGCTTCATTTGACACAATAGCAGTTGTTTTATTGCAGAAGAATGTTGAAGGGTTAGAGAAATCCATTTCCTTTTTCAGTAGGGCACTGAGAGACACTGAAATGTAGTATGACATCATGGAAAAGCAGGCCTATGCTTTGGTCAAGGCTCTCAAAGCTTTCATAGTTTATGTGTTGCATTCAAAAGTCATTGCATATGTCCCTTCAGCTTCTGTGAAGTAGATCCTCATTCAAATTGACATAGACGGAAGAAGGAGCGAGTGGATTTCCAAGATCCTTGAATTTGATCTTGAGGTAAAGCCCACCAAATTGGTTAAAGGCCAAGGTTTAGCTAGGTTGCTGGCTGAATCTAATTGCAAATATTTGGGGGTCCATTTCATCAATAGTTGTTCAGAAAATCAACAAGCTGAGTTTTCTGATGAAGGTTCTCAAGTGATCCCTCCATTGGCAGGATGCACTTGGTACAAGAACATTATATTTTTCCTACAAAAGTTGGAGCCTTGTGATGGTATGGAAAAGAACAAGGTGAGAGTTTTGAAGCTCAAATCAATTAAATATTGTCTTATTGATCAAGTTTTATATTGGAAAGAGCCTTTAGGAGTGATTTTGAGATGTATAGACCCACAAGAATCCCAAAGGATTATGTATGATTTTCATGAAAATTTATGTGGGGGGCATCACTTCTGGAGAACCGTAGCCTACAATATTCTCAGGGCTGGGTATTTTTGGCCTAGTCTCTTCACTGATGTCTGTGAAAAAATCAGGCCTTGTGTCAAGTGTAAAAAATTCTCTAGAAAGAAATAGCTCAAGTATTTTCCATTGAAACATGTGGTAGCTTTAGGTCCCTTTCAACAGTGAGGCCTAGATTTTGTTGGGGAAATTCATCCTACTTCAAGTGGTCAGCATAGATGGATCTTGACTACCACATACTACTTTACTAAATGGACAAAAGACATACCCACAAGAAATGTTTCCCAAAGGGTAATCATTGGTTTTCTTGAGGATATTTGTAGCAAGATTTGGTTGCCCAAACAAAGTTGTCACTGATAATGCTGCATCTTTCAGGGATGAACCATTGATTAATTTTTGTGAACAGTTTGGAATCATGTTGATTCACTCTACTCCTTACTACCCCCAACAGAATGGATCAGCAGAGTCCTCTAACAAGAGCCTTATTAAGATCATCAAAAGACTGTTAGAAGACAAAAAAAGGGCCTAGGATACAAAGCTTAAATTTTCTTTATGGGTTGGTAGAGTGACAACAAAAAGATCTCTTGGTGTCTCTCCTTTCCAACTGGTGTATGGAGTTGAGGCCATATTTCCCTCTCAACTTGCCTTACCTGTGGAAAAATTATTCCAAGACTATCAAGGAGAACCAGATAATATGATCAGAAGAATACAACAGCTGGTAGAAGTGCAACAGATGAGGGAGAAACTAATGAACAAAGCCCATGAACATCAATAGAAGATCAAGTAGGATTTCGACATAAGAGTAAGGAAAGAGGATTTCCATCTAGGAGATCTAGTACTCAAGTGGGATGCACCTAAACAAGATAAATGTAAGAATGATAAATTTGAGGCCTTATGGATTGGCCCCTTCAAAGTTTCTGAGGTTTTTTCAAATAACACTTACAAGTTGCAGGATTTGGAGGATGCTAAAGTTTTTGGTAGCCCTGTAAATGGGCATTTTCTGAAGAAGTTTTTTACTTAAGCCATGAGTGGCTTCCCATGTCATTGTAAATATCATTTTTCTTTTGTTTTCGGTTTTTATAAGTGACTCCATAGCCCAACAACTAAGGAACTGGAACTACTTATTATTGTCAGCTCGCAGGGAGCATGCCATCCCCTGTGGAGCCAAATGTTATCAAAAAAACTTGTCAAAGTCCTGTGGGTTTGTGGTTTCTACCTAAGTCTGTGTTTTTCCCTCTCTCTCTCCTTTCACAGACCAATTATTAAGTTTTCCCCCCTTCAGCTTGTAAAATTGTTTTCGTTTTGTGTTTAAAGTGCCTCGGTATCCATGTTTTCCTAGCCCTTATCCAGTCATCCAAGTCTTTGTTTACACAAGCCATAGTCGCGAGCTCAAAGCGTAACACTTAGACTCGAATCAAGCAAAAAGGCAAGTTCATCTTTCAACAGTGGGAATTCCATGTGGACTTCAGATTAGCAACTCACGGGCGTTCAAAATCTTAAAAGTTACGCAAGTATAGCGTCGAAGCAAAAGGCCCGAAGAGACAATGAGCCATTGATTTTTAAAGGGACAGGTGGCAGTTGATCCAAGTGTTCAGGGAAATAAGCTTCGGGAGTTTCCAAGTGAGAAGTGTCTAGAATTCCTAAAGTTTCGAAGCGCTGAAGTCTCGAAGTGCCGAAGTCCCGAAGTGTCGATGTGTCGAAGTGTCGAAGTCGCCGAAGTCCCGAAGGGATCTCAGCCGTCGATCTCTGGAGGCCACACGACGCCAGATCTAGAGCTCTGGAGGAAAGCGAAGGAGGAAAAGGCCTGAAGACCCAAAGGAGATCCCGATCGTTGATCGAGGAGGGAGCAAAAGGGTTGTTGATCTGGTTGAAGGGGTCAGAGTTTCGAAGTGGATCTCAACCATCCAAATCCAGGAGACACGCATCATCATATTCTTAGCTTTGGAGGATTTTCTTGGGGAAAATATAGTTTGAAGTTTGAAAGATCTGAAGCTCGAATCGTGAAGCAGATCTCGACCGTCCATTTGAAAAGAGAAGATCTGATCCATCAATATAAAAGGCGCCAGATTTGGGTTGTTGATCAGGAAGCCTCATCTCATATCACAAGATCAATGGTCGCGCTCCATTGTGGGGTCGGAAGGTGTGTACGTTTTTAAATTTTCAAGGGTGGGTTGCAATCGGAACCATGGTTTTTAGAAAGGGACAAGCGACGATTCATGGTGAATTGAGGGGAAAAAAGTGGTTTGATTTCAAACCACCCTTGGTCGCACATGCAATAGCGTAATTACGTAGGGTCATCGCCCTAGGTCACATTGAAGAAGGAGCGATTGAGAGGAGTTGCGCCAAAGGCCAAAGGCACCCGTATTGGTCAGAGAAGAATATTTGCATGGCCTTGAGGCACCGATATTGACTCGAAGAAGTCATGGGCACCACCTAGAACATTCATGGATGTCAGGACTCATCCCAATCCCAATGAAGGTAGTTAATGGAAATGGGGGCGGAAGTTGAAACCTTGTCTCACCCCATAAATGGAAAGCATACTGAGAGTTGTCGTGGGGGGAGATTGTCAATCCGAAGTTTTTCGAGGGACAAATTTTCCTGCAAAGCACATAACTAAGTTGGGCTCATGTTTGACATAAGAAGGCCTGCACAGGCTGATAGAGCAGGCGCCATCTGGAAACTTTGAATGTGAGGTCTAATCACATTCCTAGTGGTTGCAACATTTCTAGTATATATAGGCAGTTTTGATATTTTGTTAAGGTCGAATGGTTGATCTAGGTTCCCTGCTATTGTAATATTTTGATGAAGAACACTAGTTCTCTGGTTATGTACTTGATTTGAGACTTCTTGATTAATCTAAGTCAACTTCTCTTACTCCATCTTATTTTCCTCTAATACTGAGAGAGTTCATGAATGACCGATTCACATGGATTGTTGTGACTGTGTTATGATGAAGGTTTGATTATAGTGTTGTTATGATTTCTTTCATTTTCCTTGAAATTTGAATCCAAGAGGATTTTGTGTTTGAGTTTTTCCTCCTTAGGCTGCTTGAAGACCTAACATCCATAGCATACCTCTACACCTTTCTCACCAAAGTTTTCCTTCTACTCACCTTTACTCCAACTTACTGACTGAATTTAATCCAAGACCTCAATTGCTTGTGCATGCTAGTCCAGATTTCTGAGTTATAACGTTATTATCATTGAGTCTTCTCCATTTGACCACCTAAAACTCATTTTCATTTATTGTATAAACTGATGGGTACTGGGCTTAGCTTCTATGCAATATGAAGGTGAATTCTAGTGCTAACAACTCTCACTGTCACTGATACATCATCACCATCAACCAGATCCACTCACATAGACCATACATCAAAATGTATGCCCAACATCAAATATCCAAAGTATGTTCCATATACCACAATATGTACCTCAACCATATACCATATCATTCATGATATGTTTCAATGATGCCATAAACCATGTACCATAAGATGTTCCAATATGAAGTGTCGTAACATCAATGGCGTGCCTCATACATATACCAACATCACCAAGATATGCCTCAAGCATGTACCATAATATCACCATATATCCAAGATGTGCCTCAAAGAATATGCCCAAATCTCTAATACATGCCTCAAGCATGTGTTATAGAATTGAGATATAAAAATCAAACTCATGTATATATACATACCTCAGATATTGTAACAACCTTGCTGCATAATCATACCTTGTTGCAACCCAGAACAAGCATCCTCTTTGCTTTACCTCAACCTCGCTAACTCATATTTTCCAATAGATCAAGTGTTCACTAGATAGATATGCAATGAAACTGTGTGTATGAATGAGAGACTCTTGATGTGCATTTATACTTTTCAAGTGACTTATTTTGTGGCTAACTTGTAACTGTTTTACCCTTTTTCCTGATTTTAGGGTCAACTCATTATTTCTTATTATAATTTTTTTACCCTTTAATTAATGACTCTTTTACCCTTTCTCTTGATTTTAGGGTCAACTCGTTATTTCTTGTTACAACTGTTTTACCCTTTAATTAATGACTTGTAACTTCTTGTTGCAATTGTTTAGGGACTTCTTAACTTTTAGGGTCAACTCATCATTTCTTGTTACAATCGTTTTACCCTTTAATTAATGACTTGTAACTTCTTGCTGCAACCGTTTAGGTACTTCGTAACCATTCTTTAGGGATTTCAACTTCATGAGGACATAAATCCTCAACCATGAGGAACCATGTGGCATACCACCTACCATTGGAAACAATGTGATCGTGGGATCTTCGAAGGCAGAGTGCAAGTCGAAGCAGGGATCACGGGATCTCGGCCCCTTTTTAGGGTAGTTTTTGGGATTAGGGTTTATGTAACAGGTATGGGATGTCAGCCCATGGTTTTACCCATGTTTAGGACCATTTTGTAATGTATAAATAGAAATCTAGGCGATGTAAGTAAAGATGTATGGGTGTGTTGCTAGGTGCTAAGTATTGTGATAAATGAAAGTACTTGTAAGAGGCTTTGTGCATAGTGCATGTTGAGACTTGCATAGCTAAGTGGAGGTCATCTATGTGTTTTGTGTATAGACTGTGAGAAGATTTGTGTTGTAGCCTAACTCAGGGAGCGAGGATCTGGCGAGGTGCACAGATCTCATGTCCTATGCAGAGTGGGGTTTTTGGGCTCTGTGCATGTAAGGAGATTGACAGAAGATAATAAAGAAGAGAAGAGTTGGTGGACATAGCTCCACATTGGGGTGAACCATGTATATCTTGTGTTATGGTTGCTTTGTGCATTATGGTTATATGTTATTGATGTGATTTATGCTTAATGTCGATATCTTTATGTATGATGCATCTGGTATGATAGCTTAGTGCTTGGTAATGTGAATGAATGTTAGATCTAATCTATCTCTCCATGCTAAATGCTTAGATGTGTTAGATCTTGTTTAATACTGTGTTGCTCTGTAATTAGGGTTTATATCTGCGATGTGAATAAGGGTGAATGATAACTGCTAAGTTCTTGTTACAGTGGTTTAATCATAGATCTATGTCCCAGCTAAGGTTGCAGACACTTGAGTCCTATAACCACCCCTGCCTCTACCTCTGGTGAGATTTCATCTACTTCGCAGGTGTTGTCGAAAGGGATGGTAGTTAGGATTTTGTTGGTGCGTTGAACCTTGGATCTGCCCCTGTGCCAACAAATGGTTCCATTACTGAGACTTGAAACTATGATTGTTGGGAACTGAAGAAAATAAAGATTTTTCCGTAGATCTGTTGCTTTAGTGTGCAGTATTCAACTTGACTTGTGAAGCTTTGTGCTAATAAGAGAAATTTGATCTGAAGAAAAGAGGTAATATATTGAAGCTTTGTGCTAATAAGAGAAAATTGATCTGAAGAAAAGAGGTAATATATTGAAGCTTTGTGCTCTGAGAAAGGTAAGATAAGTGAAAAATTTTGTTTCGAAAGTATGGGTCTAGGTATGTTTGATAATTTTTTTCCTAGTTTGAAAACCAGGGCATAGTTAGAAGAAAGAAGATTTGGTATGAATAGATCTGATAGAAGCAATGAAAGACATGTTATTCCTATGCATAGAAAGAATGTTTGGACTAACAAATGGATGCAGGATCCTAGAAAGAATTTTTTGCAGGTTAGTTACTGTGATCCCAGTGCACAGTACAGGAAAGGTTGGGGATCATTTAAGAGAAAGAGAGGATTAACCCTTTGTTACAGTTGTAGAAGACTAGGACATCTTGCTAAGGAATGACCTGGTAGAAGACCTAGTTGTCTTTGTTGTAATTCTATGGACCATGAAGTTTTGGATTTCCCTAGAATGATTGCTAAAGTTGAAAAGATTAATATGAAACAAGAAAACTATGAGACAGGCCAAGAAACTAAGGATATGATAGAACCCCATAAAGAATCAGAGATTGTATTACTACAGATGAAAGAAACCTTGAATGATCATAGAGATATCAACTTATCAAAGGTCTTAAAAGAGAAAGAGTACATAGAAAGAAGAATAGAAGACTTCGACATAGACTGTGTCCTGGATGAGGAAAGATAGGTGAATATCATGACAAAAAGAACTTGGGAAGTTTTGGGAAATCCTGCTATGGTTCCTTCATTAGGGGGAATAGGATTATTTAGAGGAAAGATGATAAACCTATGTGGAAGACTTACCCAGACATATACAAGTGCTCATGGAACTTCGATAGAAGAAGAATTTGATATCGTTAAGTTTGTTGAGAACAATGCCCCATTTGCTATCTTGATAGGAAAAACCTGTATTGAGAAAGATCAGATGAAAAGGAAACAAGAAGAGGAGGATCTAGAACATAAAAAGAAAGAACTAAGAGATTTCATGGCTAGGAGAATAGCGCACTTACTGGAAGAAAAATAGAACCATATGAAGCTACTAAGGACCAAAGATATGGATGTAGAAGTTGAAAGGACATAAGAAGACTGGAAACACCTGTCTCTACAAGAGAGTAGAGCACCTACCCCAGAAAGAGAAGAATTATTACCCTTAAATCCTATGAAATACCCTCCACAGTGCGAAGTTATCATTCCAAGAGGAGATAAGAACGATAATGGAAAGATGAAGCCAGTGATTTAGATCAGAGGAAAGAATGCTAGAAAGCTCAGTAAGGAGAGGAAAAAGTTATAAAAATTGCAAGAAGTTCCAGAGAATACTTCGTAGAAGGAAGGTTTCCAGAAATCGAACTTCGTCGGAATATCAGTACAACATAGATTGGAACTTCTCCATGATGAAGTAATATGACCATTGGAGGCAATATGATCATTCAATCGATTCTCCCGAACGGTTAGGAAAGAAGTTATGGCCCGAAATTTCACCATTGGACCATTGTGACCACACCATAATAGATGGAATTGCATTTAATAAGACTTTGCGACCCGTTGAAAGAAACTGTTATGAAAATATCTATTTATCCCGTCGAGCGTTGCACTGAGAACAATTTTGCCAATTGTGATTGTCCGAGCCCATAGAGAACTAGTTGATTGTGTGCAGTGAGACCTCGCCATCCATTATGTTACATTGAGTATTGTTCACCGACCTGAGATATCATATCTTGAGTGTGCATGTCAGACGAAATTAGTGTAGCAAAAAAATCCATCGAAGAGATTCTAATAGACCTCATGGCCGAGAAGGTGATGTCTGCAGGCATCCAAGCCTCATCAAAGAGAGGAGTGCAAGCCTCCCCATCGACTACTCATGGATCTGGACCATCCCGATCTGTGATCGAGAAAAGAACCAAGCATCGTGATGACTTGGTGAATGCGAAGATAATTCCATCCATCCTACTCGACTACATCCCACCTCTGGCTAGTGTGGTGAGTCATGACAGTGTCTCGAGGGACTTCAATTACACAGTCATCACTACATACCTCCCGAAGGGAATACAAGTAGTCAGACCGTAGTTGGAGAGGATTCTAACCTTGAATATCAATGAATATAACCTAGGAGACCGCAAGAGCTATGGAATGCTCTCACCTCACAAATATTTGACCAATTCGAAGGGGAAGAAGTCGAAGATAATCCCCCAGTCGTGGAATATGGACATCACAAGGTCCATTGTCTCGAACGTGATGAAGATACCACATTTTGGAAGGCACCAGGATGTTAATGCGTGCGTTAAGATCCTGTTGTCGTGCTTCCATGGTGGGTATCTATGTTTAGACAGATGGATCACCGTCGAGCCGGCGCTGATCCATAGGATCACCGGATTGAGCATGCTGTGACCAGACCTGCAAGAATTTTATCCAGGTGTTGGCCCTTGGTTATGGAAGGAAGAAAAGAACAAGGAAGGAAAGGTAAAAAGCGAGCTTCGCGGGAGACACAGTAACTGTCACTAAGTCAAAGTGAGCAAAGGAGCAGGAAAGATGGAGTGAAGTGCAGAAAAGCAAGCCATTGGATGAGGAGATCAGGGATGACAGATCAACAAGGAAGAAGGATCGTGGACAACTTAGGAAGCAAATAAAATCCATCATTGGATTCTTTGGAGCACCGTGCAATGAAGAGGGAAAGACAAGCTGGCGAAGCCCGGAAAAAGTGGGTCAAGTTGACCTAGGGTTTTAGACACCTAGGGTTTTGGTATCTAGGGTTTTGGCACCTAGGTTTTGACCTAAGGCTGTTGGTGACAGATTGTAATTTATAAATAAAGGTCAAGAGGAACTGGGTGGGAGTGGTCATTGAGTATTGATTTGATATTGTTGTTATAGCTCTATTGTGGAGAGAGAGGATTGTATTGTGAGATCTCTAGTTGTGTGCGAAGGTTAAGTCCTTCCGCTAGGTGCGCAAGAAGGGGAGAGGAAGAGAGAGAAGAAAGAATATCTACTAGCGGAGAGCGCAGATAAGAACTGTATGCTTTACCTTAATAAATCATAAGCACAGTTCTATGGATGTAGCTTTAGAGAGAGGGGAAACTACGTATATTTTATGTCGTATGTGTGATTAATTCTTGGATATCTGTCATTGTTATATTGTTATTTGCATTCTTATGTTTAGATCAAATCTATAGTTGTGCAGGATAGACCTAACTGGTAAGTGATATATGAATGTTGTATTGTTGATGTGATAGATCCACTTGATATTCCCCTGGTTGTAGACATCCCTATCCTGCAACCCCCCTCTTAGCTACTTCGAGTGAGACTGCATCTGCTTCGCAGGTTCTGTCGAAAGGGCCAGTAGCTAGGGCTTGTTGGTACTCTCTTGAGCATTGAACCCTGTGTCTGCCCCTATGCCAACAAATGGTTTCGTTGTCGGGATAAAAATCTGTGTAAGGGAATGTCAAGGTGGTTCCCATTGAAGACGGAGATTCAGAAGTGGATAGAGTATCAAGAAAGGGACATCACTGAAGCCAAAAACAAAAACCCTAAGCTAAGTACTAAATATTGGCTACATAGACACATCTTCACCGATATTCACGAGATCTTGTTTTGAGTAATTCATCAAGAGTCATACGAGTGGTTAGCTAGGTTATCCTATACCTAGTTCGAGATCAGATCTAGACCTCTTGTGGTCTGGACGTCGAAGTTGATTAATAAGTTTAAGAGAGTCGACAACGCTGTATCAAGGGCTGTAGATCACTGGTTCGATAATACCATTGGAGGGTATATCACTGAATTTTCTGTTGACAGAACAAAATCATATAGCCAGGCCAAGAGATACTTCTTCAAAGGACCCAGAGGAACATTTTTACAATTTCTGAAGCTAAGAACCAAGATGTTGTTACATGAAAAGAACGTCTTGAAGATACAGTAGATTGGTTGGATCCAAAAAGACTAATGTTCAAGAATTTGGACAACAACAATGACACAGAGGCTGGACATACGCGTAGTGGGAAAGTATTTCGAGGGGTTCACCTTGAGAACTTGTTTAAGCAAAACTACGGGGAAAAGGGTTTCTATAGTGCAGAAGAGGCAGATCTGACATACGAAGAACATTCAGAACCCATCAGAGCAGAGGAAGAGGAAGCTAAAGGACTTTGCCAGAACGATCCAAAAACATAAGGAACTGTACATACCACTGAAATAAGTAATATTAATCCTTTTGTTATTTTAGAAACACTAAGTAATCATAATATTCTGAATCATTAGAGTCCGCAGACTACTATTACTAGTAGTTCAACATCTACTCTAACAGGAAACCTAGGCCACTCTATGGCAGATGAGATGAGGCTCCCTATCTTCAAAGGAGATGGATCTGAAGAACCTGATCAACACTGGTTCCTGTGCAAGTCTGTATGGAGCATTAAAAATATTACTGATGAAGATGTTAAAAGAAACTAGTTTAGCACTACGTTGAGGGATCGCATGTTGAGATGGTACATGAAGCTTGTCCAAGGACTTGTGCAGCCTAAGCCACTAAATGAGATCAAGAACACGCTGGTTGCAGAGTTTAAAAAACCTAATTCGAAGTCACAGTGTATTACTGAGTTGAAGGAGATCAAACAAAAGGTAGCCGAACCTGTTTGGGAGTTCGATCAGAGATTCAAGACCCTAACAGGCCGACTGACTTTTAATATTCTAGATGAGCAGAATAAAGAATGGTTCATCGCTTATCTTTTACCACACATCAGATTTCCCCTAATGCAGCAGAAGATTGCATCGTAGGCAAAATCTTTGGAGATTGCCATGAAGCTTGAATCAAAACCTATGGGAGAATCTAGCTCAGGCATGAGCCAGATCTTGAACCAACTGACTAGTTTGTCTCTGCAGGTTGAGGATATGAAGAAGGACAAGGGGAAGGACAAAAGATAAGATATCTGGTGTGTAATTTGCATATCCGAAGGTCATGATAAAGAACACCGTCCCCTGTTTCATGAATATTTGGCCTCAGGAGCGTTGAGCCCCTTGAAGCAAGTTAACCTGCTCTGGTGTGAAGTATGTAGAAACCAACATCGCCCTAGTGAGTTTTATTATATGCAGAAGTATCCCACAAACTTGTATTGCACATTCTGTAAGTTCATAGGGCACGATGATATAGATTGTAGGGATTTTGACCTGATTCACGAAAGATCAAGAGACATATACAAGATCCAAGGTGAATACACCAAGAAGGAAAAAATGCACAATATAATTCTCTAGGAAGAGGAAGCTTCAATCATCGTGGTGGATACAGACGATGAGGTCGAGGAGGAGGCATGGGTTGAGGCTGAGGACAAATAATCTGTTACAACTGCATGCATCCAGGACATTTAGAGAGGGACTACCAGAACCCTTGCACAACCTCCAGTTATTGTAACTCCTTCAAGCATGTCATCGAGGATTGTCCCTTGCTGCTAGCTAAGCTTCAAGAAAGATGTGGACCTCAAAAAAACATGCAAGTGCAACTGATATATGTTGAACCTCATGGAGATGACCCTAGAGTTGTTGTTATCACTCGAGGAGGCGCTGCTACAGAAGAATACAGAGCAACCCAAGGAAAGACTGCAAATGACCACAGAGTCAGGAACGCTATAGAGAAGACCCCAACGTTCGATGCTACAAAAGAAAGACAGATATTTGAGGAGGCAAGAAAAGAGTTCAAAGGAGATCAAGGGTCTTCATCAAAGAAACAACCAGAAATCAAAGAATATGGCATGCCTCAGGCGTTTGATCCGTCTGCGTCGCCAACAGAAGGAAAAGAGGTAATCAAACTCATGGAATTTTTGTGCACTTGTGTTAATATGATTCAAGATAAAAGCATTGTACAAGAATTACAAGATTTAATCAAGCAGTATGAGATAGGAAAGATAGAATCCTTACTGAATAGAGCAGTGAACCAAATTGGGAAAAGGATAAGGACAAATAAAGAATTACACATGAATGCTCAAATAGGATAATATGATATAGACTATGTGGTCCTCAACTTAGGGTCAGAGGTCAATGTCATGACGAAGAAAACTTGTGCCCTAATGGGAAAACCGAAGTTAATCTATTCCCCTATCAGGCTTAGAATGGCTAATCAACAAGCTGTCAGCCCATTTGGACGATTGGAGCATGTTCCTGTGGACATCGATGGAGTTAGAAACTTTGCAGATTTTGAAGTAATTGAAATTGTTCATGACAGCTGCCCTTATCCTGCACTATTAGGAATTGATTGGGCCTTCAAAAATTCTATTGTTGTTGATCTAAAGAAGAGGTGTATGACATTTGAAATAAATGGCCTTAGGGTCATTGAACCTTTAGATCCATATGAGGGTCCTTGATACAAAGAGCCTATGAGAGAAGAAGACCATGCATACGGAATGGAAAACATCTACAAACTAACAGCCAGACAACAGATTGGACACAATGTCGAACATTGATGACAACGCGGTTCTCAGCACAAGTAGGAAGCCACGAAGTGAGATACATAGGTCGAAGTTGCCCAAAGGACCATGTGTGAAGATGCGAAGAGGCCTGGAGTGACATTCCTCGAGAATAATGGGTGCACAGATTCATTAACATGTTGGACATGATCCCTATCAACTGGTACCTTCAAGCGGAGCTGCGCCTCATCACTTCAGATTGGGAAGGTATGATCCAAAATTTTGTAGCCACATTTTTGTTTGAAATTGAATTTCCTTCAGTAGACCAAGCATTACATTTTGTGAGACATAAAGTATTTAAGGAGGCATCTGGCCTCCCTTTGGAGCAAGAAGAGGATGAATGGACAATGCCATTTCAGATATTGCAAGGATGTTACAACATTAATGTTGATGAAGATGATAATCTGAGGAAGGTAAACATCGTTGAGACAAAAGGCCACATAAATTTGGAAGGATCAGGAGTTGAGTTGCCATTCATAGGATAACCGATAAAAATAAAGAAAGTCAATATTGGGACAGAGGAGACACCAAAGCTTTCCAATGTCGAAGATTATTGGGATGCTGCTACCATTGACAAGATTACAGAGTTATTGCATGAATATCAGGACTTGTTCCCGACCAAGTTCACTGATATGAAGGGAATCAAAGGACCTATGGGTGAGATTAGAATACCTTTGAAACTAGATGTGAAGCCAGTCAAGAAAATACCTTACAGACTGAACCTGAAATACAAGGAAAATTGAAGATCGAGCTCGATAGAATGCTAGAAGCAGGGATTATTGAACCTGTCAAAGAGTCAGAGTGGATCATCCCTATGGTGGTACAAGACAAGAAGCCAGGAGAAATCAGGATCTATGTGGACCTCAAAAATTTGAATGATGCCTGCCTACATGACCCTTTCCCGATACCATTCATAGATGAAGTGCTGGATAACGTGGGAGTCCAGGAAGTATATTCTTTTACAGACGACTTTTCGGGATACCATTAGATTCGCATTTCCAAGGAGGAATATCATAAGACTACGTTTGCCACAGAGTGGGGATCCTACCAATATACAGTAATTCCATTTAGATTGAAGAATGCCCCAACCATCGTTTCCAGGGTGGTGGTCAAAGCCTTCAAATAATTTTTGCATAAATTTTTAGAAGCATACTTTGATGACTGGACTGTTTTTAGTTTGTTGAAAAATCATATTGAATGTCTAAGGCTAATGCTGGACAAATGCAGGCAGTGTCAAATTGCCTTGAATATGAAGAAATGCATCTTCTTCTCACCATTTGGAGTACTATCAGGTCATATTTTATGCAAGCAGGGATTGTTGGTTGACCCATCTAAAATTGCAATTATAGTTGATTTGCCACCTTCTACTTCTGTCAAACAACTATGCATTGCACTGGGCCATATTGGATATTACAGGAAATTTATCAAAGGATATGCCCAAATTACAACATCGATGGAGAATTTGCTGAGGAAGGACTTCCAATATGAGTTGACAGATGAATGTCAGCAGAGCTTCGACACACTGAAACAGAAGATGGTTACAACACCCATTCTGGTTTTTCCAAATTGGAGCAAAGAATTCCATGTGCATGTTGATGCATCTTCTCTTGCATTAGGAGAAGTACTGGCACAACCTGGAGAAGGGGATATTGATCATCCATTAGCATTTTCCAATAGGAAGCTATCCACATCCGAAGTTAATTACACCACTACAAAGAGAGAAGGACTAGCCATGGTGTATGCACTGCAAAAATTCCGCCACTACTTGTTGGGAGGACACTTTAAAATGTTTACTAATCACTCCGCACTGAAGTACCTAGTCAACAAGCCAGTGTCGGGGGGGAGAATATGTATATGGCTTCTGTTGTTTCAAGAATATGATTTTGAGATCATAGTTAATCTAGGAAGAATGAAAAAGGGCCCAGACCACTTATCAAGGTTGGAACATGGTGAAGAACCTACTAGTTTGGAGGATACATTACCGGATGCATAGATTCTCACCATTAGAAATATTGATGACCACTTCGCAGACATAGTCCAGTTCCTGTCAACAGGAATGGCTCCAAGTGAGTATACAATTCCTCAAAAGAAACAACCAGTGGTGTGTGCTACAGATTTTTCACTTATAGCTGGACAATTGTACAAAATGGGACTAGATGAAAAGTTAAGGAGGTGTGTTATGGAGACAGAGCGACCACCGATCCTCGTAGAATCTCATGAAGGCATCGCAAGAGGACATTACACAGGGAAAGCAACTGCGCAAAAGGTTCTGCGAGCTGGCCTTTGGTGTCCTATGTTACACAGAGATGCTAAAGAGTATGCCAGAGCATGTGATGTATGCCAGAGAATTGGAAAACCATCCCAAAGAGATGAAATTCCATTAGCACCATAGATGACCCTACAAGCATTTAAAAAGTGGGCCATTGACTTCGTGGGACCTCTACACCCACCAGGAAAGTGCACAGGAGCAAGGTACATTATTACTGCGACATAATACTTAACCCGATGGACCGAAGCCAAAGTAGTCAAGGACTATAGTGCAACTACAACTGTGCATTTTATATTTGATGGCATAATAACTAGGTTTAGATGCCCTAAGGTCCTTATGAGTGATCAAGGTACACACTTCATCAATAAGACAGTTGAAGCCCTGACTAAAGAATTTGCAGTCCACCATCAGAAGAGTACACCTTACCATCCACAAGAAAACAAAACGATTGAAGCATTCAACTATATCTTGGAAACAACATTAACAAATATTTGCAGTGTGAACAGGGATGACTGGGATTTAAGAGTACCAACAGTACTCTGGGCTTATAGAACCACTTGCAAGAAATTAACAATGCAAACCCCCTTCAAGTTAGTTTATGGTCTTGAAGTTGCTGTCTCGATGGAATACTTAGTACCGATCCTAATAATTGTTGCATTTACAGACATGGATGGTATCGGTGATGTTCGTGAGAGGCTTGCACGGTTGGTTGAACTAGAAGAAGAGAGATTCATTGCAGGATTCCATCAGCAAGTTCAGAAGGAACAAGAAAAGGCCAATCATGACAGGCACATCAAGAAGAAGACATTCAAGCAAGGTGATTTAGTACTGATGTATGACAGTAAGTTTATCAAACACCGTAGGAAGTTCAAAATGCGTTGGCTCAAACCATATGAGATTGCCTATGTTACAGAAGGAGGAGTTGCAGAGCTGAAGACATTGAAGGGACACTAGAAGGAAGGATTGGTGAATGGGAGTCGGCTAAAGTTATACTATGATAATCAACTGCCTCACAACTCTCAGTAAAAGCATGAGGAAAAGGGTCTAGGTACCAGGTGCATTTGAAACTAGGTACCAGACACAGAAAAGACAGTCTGCACAAGGATGGAAAGGAGGCATAAAGAAGAAAGCAAGGGCTCCACTGCGCAGTCCAAACTCGAAGTAAAACCAGAGGATCAGATCTCAAGTGCCTTGGGACGAGTCACAGGTGAGTTTTGGGGGCCTGTTGGCCCTTGGTTATGGAAGGATGTGAAGAACAAGGAAGGAAAGTTAAAAAGTGAGCTTCACTGGAGACACAGTAACTGTCACTAAGTCAAAGTGAGAAAAAGAGCAGGAAAGATGGAGCGAAGTGTAGAAAAGCAAGCCATTGGATGAGGAGATCGAGGATGAAAGATCAATAAGAAAGAAGGATCATGGACAACTCAACAAGTAGAGAAAATCCATCATTGTATGTTTTGGAGCACCACGCAATGAAGAGGGAAAGACAGGCTGGCGAAGCCCGGAAAAAGTGGGTCAAGTTGACCTAGGGTTTTGGTATATAGAGTTTTGGCACCTAGGTTTCGACCTAAGGTTATTGGTGAGGGATTGTAATGTATAAATAAAGGTCAAGAGGACCTGGGTGGGAGTGGTCATTGAGTATTGATTTGATATTGTTGTTATAGCTCTATTGTGGAGAGAGAGGATTGTATTGTGAGATCTTCAGCTGTGTGAGAAGGTTAAGTCCTGCTGCTGGGTGCATAGGAAGGGGAGAGGAAGGGAGAGAAGAAATAAGATCTGCTAGCGGAGAGAGAATATAAGAACTGTATGATTTACCTTAATAAATCATAAGCACAGTTCTGTGGACGTAGCCCTAGAGAGAGGGTGAACCACGTATATTTTGTGTCGTATGAGTGATTAATGCTTGGATCTTTGCCATTGTTATATTGTTATTTTTAGTATTATGTTTAGATCAGATCTATATCTATGTAGGATAGACCTAACTGGTAATTGATATATGAATTTTGTATTGTTTATGTGACAAATGCACTTGATATTCCTCTGGTTGTAGACATCCCTATCCTGCAACCCCCCTCTTAGCTTCTTCGGGTGAGACTACATCTGCTTCGAAGGTGCTGCCGAAAGGGCCAATAGCTAGGGCTTGTTGGTGCACTCTTGAGCATTGAAGCCTGGGTCTGCCCCTATGCCAACACCAGGGAAGGTTGCAGACCGCGCCCTGGCACAGAAGATCAAAGACACCTACGGTGATGTAGAGAAAGGGATGTGAGGCTACAAGGTAGCCTCCATTCAGAATGGCGCAGAGTGCCTTGCTTGCTAGTTGATTGATGGTAAGCAAGTCCAAAAGAACAGACCCATGCAGGTCACAGGGTTTGTCGTTGACCTTGCAGGAAAATGCATGGAAGGACTACAGATGAACTGGTCCAGTTACCTAGTCAATCAGTTAGAATTGGATTGTCGTGAAGCTTAGGATCAGGGCTATGAGTTCCATTTTAGCTAATTGTTGATCCTCATCACGTTCACTGCTTGGGATATGTCAGAAGGTGTGACCTTCCCTGACATTGAGCCATTCGAGCCACTAGCTGCGAAGTTCACCACACTCTGGTATTCGAGCAATATGGTGAAACAATGGCAGTCGAATGCAATATTCCATACCTACTACCTGCAGCTGAAGAGGGATATTGAGTCTTTCCCTCGTATGACGCCAAACACCCTAGACAGGTTCATGTCCCTTACGAAGTTTTGTGCAGATAGGCATTTTATTTATATTACTGCATGCGCAGATGAAATTAAAGAAGAGCTCTAGTCCTACTAGAAGCTCACAGAGGAGGACCTGGAAGAAATCACTAAGGAATGACCTGTAGAGTTCCTTATACCAGTCGACCAAGCAGAACTGTCCGACCCCAACCTCATTTGAAGTCTGGTGGTTACTCATGAAGAGTATGATGCACCCAACAGTAGCAGGAAGAAAAAGAAGGAAGATGTACAGGAAATACACAACACATTAGAAGAGACTGCATCAAATTCACCTAGAGGAGGAGGAGACGACGAAGTGGACAAAAAGAGAAATAAGGGGAAGAAGACAAGAAGAAGTAGGGTGAAGTAACACCTCCTAGTAACCCCCTTGAAGAGGTAGAGGCATCCAAGAAAATAAAGGTTTCCCCAACAAAACCTACATCATGGAAGAATTCCAAAGCGAGTAAGTCGAAGCTACAGACTGTACTCATAGTCGATGACTTCGACTTCATTATCGCAGTTGTATCATATGCCTCGAAAGATATTTTGTAGAGAACTGAAGCCAAACAAGAAACCATGTATGAAAGGATTGAAGCAGAGTTGAGAGGAGTACATCAAGCCCTTCACTCCAGCCACATAGTGTCCACTGCGCCCCCACCACCATAAGAACTAGAGTTGGGAGATGACCCTTCCCAACTTCGTAGAATAGCTGATGCAACCGAAGCTCGCCTTCGTCGTGTGCAGGAAGAAAATGAATAGGCCATGGTGTCCCTGAAGCAAGCGCAAGAGGTAATCATAGAGCAACATAGAGTTGTGCAACAAGAGAAGGATGACCTCCAAATCAAGTTCGAAGAGGATAGAGCGCAGATCCAACAGGAGAAAGAATAGTTGTTCACGGAGCAGGTTAGAGTTAAATGTTGGTTGTGGAGCCTGATTATCTTCTTGATTCAGAGGTATTTTACTTTCAGTCGTGTTTATACCCCATGAAGTATTTACACCCCAGAAGTATGTACACTCTTCCATGTGGGGGAGTGCAAAGGGGG
>JASDQU010736407.1:0-16890 GCA_032191745.1 Picea mariana | reverse complement strand
GTTTTGTTTCCGCATTTGTTTTATTTTATTTCTACAAAATCCTATTTTTATAACATTAAAGAAGCAATCCGCAGAGCACTTCACTCTGTGACGAGCTTAGAGAAAATGGTGGAATACCCAATGGACAATCAAGTGGTGAAGCTTTTTGAAGCCATTCAACAGCTTCAATAGAGAATAACGTAACTGGAGCTACAAACAGTTCCAAGCACTCCGCAGGAAGTGCGAGACCAGAGAGAAGCAACTGCATGGAGAGAAGTTGAAAGAATCAAAGCATTAGCCATGGAACGTAAACAACTAAGCAGTCGCAATGTGCAGACTTATGAGCACCTTACCGAGGAACTTGAACCAAAAACACTAGAGTTGCAGCTCTAGGAAGAAAAGAAGCAAGAAGAAACAGTACAAGTGCAGTTGAATCCCTTGTTAGCGGTCGAGTGAATGAAAATATCCCAAGAACAACGCACGACTCAACAACAGGTCCATGCCATACAAAGAAAAGTTATGGAAGTGACTCAAAAGCTGCAGCCTGTCCAGGATGTAGCTTGCCTAATTTTTGAGGAGATTTAAGGCCGTAGAGCATAGATGGAACAAGTAGTCACTTTGATAGATCAACACTTAGAGGGACCTGTGAACGAGGTAGTTATTCAAGAATTCTCTGAGTAGGAGGCCTTGGTGAAGCAACAGGTTGAGGCAACTCAAGGCTTTAGAGGTAGAGTTACCCAGACCAGAGTGACTTGGGACAAGTCACAAGTGAGTGTTGGGGGCCTGTTGGCCCTTGACCAAGTTTGGGAGATTCTTGGTCATGTTTGAACTCTTTTGGGACTTCGACAGGTTGATCGAAGGTGGAGCGCAATTCGAAGCAGAGATCATGGGATCTTTGCCCCTTTTTAGGCCAATTTTTGGGATTAGGGTTTATGTAACAGGTATGGGATGTCAGCCCATGGGTTTACTGATGTTTAGGCCCATTTTGTATTGTATAAATAGAAATCTAGGTTATGTAAGTAACGATGTATGGGTGTGGTGCTAGGTGCTAAGTATTGTGCTAAGTGCAAGTGATTGTAAGAGGCTTTGTGCATAGTGTATGTTGAGACTTATAGAGCTAAGTGCATGTCCTCTATGGTGTTTTGTGTACAGAGTGTGAGAATATTTGTGCTATAGCCTAACTCAGGGAAGGAGGATCTGACAAGGTGCACAGATCTCATGTCCTATGCGGAGTGGGGTTTTTAGGCTCTGTGCATGTAAGGAGATTGACAAAAAATAATAAAGAAGAGAAGAGTTGGTGGACATAGCCCCACATTGGGGTGAACCACGTATATCCTGTGTTATGGTTGCTTTGTGCATTATGGTTATATGTTATTGATGTGATTTATGCTTAATTGCCATATATTTATGTATGATTCATCTGGTATGATAGCTTAGTTATTGGTAATGTGGATGAATGTTAGATCTAATATATCTCTCCATGCTAAGTTCTTAGATGTCTTAGTGATCTGAAAATAGAAGGTTGACTTGTTATGCTATGCAAGCACCCTCTACTTCATTAAAATAAACTTTACAGGACCTTGCTCCATGTGTTAAAATATGCAAGATGATTTATGTGTTAAGTTCATGCTTCTTCTTTTCAATGTTCATGTGTGAGGAAATGTTCTTTTAAAAAGTTAAATATGTGATTTAAATAAATACACAGCAACATCACTTGCATCAAATAACCCATCAAACTCACAACAATAACAAGATGATAAAGGAGTTTACCCCTCTCTGGGATACATCTCCTAGGGCCTCCTTCAATAGACTAGGATCTTTGGGATTAGTTTGTCAAATATTATTTTACAAGCTGCTGCTCAACTCCAATGGAAATTCTGACTGTACCATTGGGTTCAGAATACATAAAAACCCCAAAAATGACTAATAAAACTCTGAAAACGGATCATGGCTCTTCCAGGCATGACCTCTTCTACATGTGGCCTTAAGCTTCCCTGAGCTTCTCTTTGGAAAAAACACCTGTAAAAGTCCTCAAATGGATCTGAAACCTATCCCAAAATGTTCAGAGCATAATAATTAGCCAAAAATGATTATTCAATCATAGAAAATAAACATAGGCTCATCTGAACAAGACCTCAAACAATGAGGGCTTCAAGCTCTGTAGAGCTTCCTGAAACTTCAATGGTTAAAAACCTGCAAAAGAAGTCTTCAAATGGCTATGAAAGCAGTGCCAATGGATTCATAACGTCCAAAAACCCCTATCTGGGCTTTTTTGGCACCTCATTTGGCCAAGAAATGAAGAGGATAGGCCTCTTGCCATTTTCTTCCTTCAAGCTTGTTGTCTCTGGTTCGCCATTTCACACTTGTGTGTGAGTAACCTAGCTTCTGGGTGCTTCCCGTGCCTAAACCTAGCACCCGCGTGGATCTCCACAAAATGCACCAATTTGTCGAATGGTTAGCAGAATTAGAGCCCCCAAAGTCATAGGTGTTGGGCGCATGGGGGCCATATGGCCACGTCCCAGCGCAAAGTTAGGCTTCCGTTCCAGGATTAAACCTGGACTTGACAAGTGGCAGACGGATGTGTCAACCATTTGAAAACCAAACTAAAACCCGTGCCAAAACTCCGTGTAGTGGAGGTCACATGGGGTGTCATATATTAAACACATAATAAAACCGTGGTTTAGACCGGAGCTGGACTCCATTTAAAATGCGCACGCATTCCGTGTGGCAAGTGGGCGGCGGTCATATGTAATGGATTGTATAACTGGGGGCTACATATTTAAAAACCCCATGCGTAACAAATGGAGGATAGGGTTGTATGGAGCGTAAGTGTGACCGGGAGTTGGGCCCCGTTTGTAACACAACGCCCGCATATAGTAATGGTCATATGTATTAAAGCATAGAACCATGGGTCGGGGCTAAGCCCCGGCCCCACCATTTACAACATAAATCGAATTTAAATACATTTAAAAACATATAGCTAACAAGAAACACCATGTGGGCTAGTGGTAGCACACACTCTACCAAAGCGCGGAGCCATAGAGGAGGTCCAGGGTTCGACCCCCACGGACTCCATAAAATTTTGATAACAAACCAATAGCCAATAAAGGGGTGCCATGTGGCAGCCCATGACTGGGCCACGTGGCACCATACCATTGACCAAAAATGATGCCACGTGTCGCATTCTGATTTGACCACATCTGCCAATCAACAACTGCTATGTCATCACATGCCACATAAGTGTACGGTCGTACGGTCTCTACCACATCATCGTATGGCCCTGCCACGTCAACCTGTACGGCCTACACAGTCAGCATCCTTTTTTTTTTTGCCTGTTTGATGATTCGAACAGATCGCGATATATCTCGCTCTTGACATATATTTGAGACGAAACGAGTTGCGTTGGGTTCATGATGATGAGGTCTACTCTCTCGTTTGTTTTGAGGCAATTCTGAGAATGTTTATTTTTGAGCTAAAATTTGACCCCTGGTCCAGATTCTGATCACTTAGATCTTGTTGAATATTGTGTTTCTCTGTAATTAAGGTTTATATCTACGATGTGAATAAGGGTGAATGATTTCTTGTTAGAGTGTCGTAATCACAGATCTGTGTCCCAGCTAAGGTTGCAGACACTTGAGTCCTATAACCACCCTTGCCTCTACCTCGAGTGAGACTTCATATGCTTCGCAGGTGTTGCCGAAAGGGCCAGTAGTTAGGGTTTTTTTGGTGCTTTGTTGAAGCATTGAACCCTGGGTTTTCCCCTGTGCCAACATTCCACATGTGGTATTGTGAAAAACATCATAATTTGTAGGATGGCTCATTGATTTATGAAACGTTGGTTTGCTCCAATTTACAAGGAAAGGGAAGGGATCTAGAAGTAATTCAAAGAAAATTTTATGCTTATTTTTTATTTGCTCGATGGTTTCTGTTTATGATTTCCCCTATTTGAAAGGGAGTTGATATATGTCGAAAACACAATTTAGAAAATGCACATCCTATTGATTCATAGTTTGTGCTCCATGCATAGTGTAGTTACTCCGTTATGCTAGTATATGTTGTATGGGTGAAGCCATGTGGCCTGTTAGGATACTAAAAAACATCAACCCCCTTTGTTATGCTCTCTAATTTTCCCACTCCAAGTTTTTGTTCTTTGTTAAGTAACACAATACAATAACATAGAATGGAACGCCTTCTCCTCCTAGCAAGCTAATATTTAACATAGCCCGATAGCCATCTAGGGTTAGTTTATTGACTTACTCAACCCTCAATTAGTGATCAGGTTTGAATCTTATATAATGTTTTAGAAAATCCCCTACGTGGATATCCCAACACGTTTAAGTAATGGGGGTGATGTGGCATCCACTCGCACCATGGTGGTCAATATAGTAGGTAAACTTGCAGGAGTCATAACTTTCATATACAAAATCCAATGTGTATAATATAGAAGGTGGATCCATAGTAAGGTTTGGACCATAAAAAAGTGTCATTGGATGCCTCAAAATGGCCCTAGAAGGTTTCAGATGATTTTTTGGACCCAAATTTCCAATTTGGACTAGCTGCTAAAATGGCTCTAGAAGTTTATTCCTACAATGTTTTCACCCATAAAGCATCGATATAGATGAAAATTAATATAATGATCCAATCTATATCATACCTCCCCATTTAGGGAGGCTTTTGATCCCCAAAATAATTATTGAATGTAACATCCCCACTATAATCCCCAGTTTAATTAATGCTTATGTAGGTATAATGTGTGGCTACGTCCAAAGCGATGTAATATGTGAATTCTATTTCTATATTTTAATAATAAAATGTGATTCCAGCTGCTAAGCGAACACGGATAAGATATGGGGGATGAATTAATCCACAAGAGGGGGGATTTTCTAAGATAATGGCCAAGAGGTGTCCGAGTAATTACCCATGAATATTAATTCAACCCATTTTCCTAAATTTTCTATTATATATGAACCTTCTAATTTTGAGTGTTCCCAAATCCAATCATTGAATACATCTAAGAGGGTGGGTGTGAGTGGTCACCTCCCAAAGTTATTGGGCACATGGGGGTTTAGTACAATCATCTTGGGGAAGTGTGTGAGTCAAGCAAGCAAGACAAAGGAGAGAAATTCGCATAGGTAGGGGCAGTTTTTAGTTAGTCCATTTTTGTGCATGAGGAGAAAGTAGAAAGAAAGAAATAGAGCTTGGAGCTGGTGCAACCATGGAGGGAGAATTATAGAGCAAGTTGGAGTGTATTTGGAGCTAGAAACTAAAGAGTCGGTCTATTAGGCCTGAAGAGTGAACTCCTGGGCGAGTTTCACTATAACAACAAGTGTTTGTTGTTGGTTTGCTGGTAGTTTTCTGACTAGCAGGTTCCCTTGAATTCCCTGCTGAGAGATTCATGACTACCTATGAAAAATATACCATGATAAACAAATGGGATGCTCGAGGTACTGATATTAGTGAAGGGGTACATTCCTTGGGTTGGGCGGGTCAAGAGGAAGAGAGATGGTGGAAAATTAGGGTAGTTGTAGGAATATATCAGTGGGCTATGAGTTTATGAGTTGTGAGTGGAATGTGAGAGACCACCATCTTTTGTGGATTACTATCCTCAGCTCGAGGGTGAGTGTATTTTTATATTTAGAACAATTATTCTATGGATGGGTGGAACGTCTGTCCCAAGTAGATGGTTTCACACCCATTGCTAAAAGATAAGTGTTTCATCTCGTTGTTGTTGTATTTCATGAATTTATTTGATGTGCATAAACTCTATGTGTTTGAGAATGATTCATATGATGTTGTGTGAATTATTAAGATTCATTCATATTTATTTTATCATGTTGTATATGCATACAAATAATGGTAACAATTAGCAATTAAATATGGTTGAAATTCGTAGATGTAAGCTACATGAAATGAGTTAACTGTAAATGAATTAAATTAGTTAGCAAAAATTTCATTTTTATGTATATTTTGCATCATAATGTCCCTCAGTTTGGCTAGGGGATGTTACATTATGGTATCAAAGCATCTGGTTCAAACACCAGGCTTGGATGGGCTCAAACTAGAGAGAATCGGTGAAATTTGTTGTTGCAAATTTTGTCTGGGACAGATTTGGGGAAAATGGAGAACTTAGAAAGAAATCCCCAAAATCCATTTGTAAAATATGAGTTTGAATGACTCTGGACTATTTAATAGGTTCCATGGAGCCAATATGCAAAGTTGTATATTGAAATTCGACCTGGAATGGTCAAAATTCGAGTTTTAATGGCTGCATGTAGAGTTACAGGGAGTTTGGTGAATCTGCAACCGAGATCACGTTTGATCTCAAGATCAATAGTTGATATTCACACTGATAAATTTAAAATTCATAAGGTTTTATCCATTTGAAATATTGAATAAATACACAACCAAGATTCATTTTGGAGGTTGTGAAATGGATGTGATTGATGGTCTAGATCAATTAGAGAAATGTCAAAAATTTGCTAAGTGTTAAAGTCCACCAAGAAAAATTGTCGATGGATGATGGTTGGGTCGGATAAAAGGGGGGAAGAATTTGGTTCATCCATAAGACATCTTTGACCACCGATGGTTGATGGTCAGCATGGACCGAATCCATCGAAGTATTTTTCAGTTGCCAACAAAAGTCAACAATGGCCGATGGGTTGGTGGTTAGAGGTCGGCCAAATTCGGCGAAGTGTTTTGAATCAAGCAAAAAAATTCGTCGATGGTCAATGTTTCAGTGGTCGGAGGTTGGCCAAATTCGGTGAAGTGTTTTGAATCAAGAAACAAAATTCATCAATGGTCGATGCACCGATGGATGGGCATCAACTGATTCGACAAAGTGTTCATGTCCAAGAGAGTCGGTCGATGGATGATGAAGGGAAGAGGATGATGATGTCATCATCTATGTATCATGCCACATCAACATCCATGCATCATGCCACATCACCCAATTTGACACCTCAGGATGACATGTCATGCCACATCAACATCCACATGTCATGCCACATCATCAGTTTCCATGCCAGCCAACATAAGTGGTCGATGGTCAAGTCAGCCAATTTGGGAAATTGTATTTGACAGTCGTCGGGGATCAAAAGTCACTGATGGCCAATGATTGAATTGATTGATTTAAGATTTGTGCACAAATTAGTCATTAGGGAAATGGGCCAATGGCTGATAGTGGCATAGGTGGATCGAGGAAAGTATCACGTGCATCCAAAGGAGATTGGCGATCAACGATGGCCGATAGATTCAGATCAATGGTGACTATTTCTCCTTATTTGAGATCAATGGTTCATAATTAAAGGGTTGTTATAGTAGTAAAACAATTAATTTTATGCAATTTGTTTATGGTTTTTGAAGGTCATTAACTTGCGGGGCATTTTTGAGGCCCTAACGACATTTTTATCCAATCAAAACCCATGTGAATAGATTGTACACTTTGTATCAAGGTGCACTATGTCCCTGCATCTCAAATAAAAGAAATAAGAGAGAGTTATTCAATGAGCTAAACGATTCAAAAAACGAAGCTTGTATGAGAAAGTTACAACCAAAACAATGAGGGTAAAATTTTAGCACCGGTTTTACTTCCAAAAGGAATAACTCCATGGTCAGAAGTTTGTTTGGGGAACAAGAGAATTTGATGTAAATATTACGAACCATAAAATCCAGTGGTGTAGTCATATTTGGGTTTTGGGTACCTGAAAATTTGCAGGAAGAGAAATAAGACACATGTAGCATACATGGGTAAAATGGGTAAAACAACCTAAACTTCTTCTGACCATTACTTTCAGCTCAGAGCTCGAATTTGAGAAAATGAGTAGTCATTGGAAATATATTGAGAATTAGAAGACATGTGTCCACATAAAATTTTGAATTGGGAAACAAATTTTCTCATAATTAATGAATATATTTCTGCAGTAGTAAAAGAGTGGAAATTGCATCATGTAAATGTTGTAACTTTTGTTCATAATTTAGTTTGAGGCATGTTCACAGGCATTGGAAATCTATTTGAGAGAGGAATTCATAAAGGGAATCAAAATTTTGATTTGATGCAATATTTCCTCCATAAATGGATGAATAAATAACCTGTATTCTAATGTATGGAATGTTTTATGCTACACATGTTTCTAACTGTAGTTATTGCATGGAAATTTCCTAAAGAATTAGAGTTACAGGAAAGCAACTTTTGTTCTTACATGAGGATTGGAGTTATGGAAGATTATCAAGGATATTAAAGACATGAGGAAGAGGTCAAAGGTCTAAATGTTAGCATGGGGAATGTTGAGACATAGTCAAATGGAAGAAGGGATAGGCAGGAGCCTGTCACTATGAGAAGCCTTCATAGGGAAGTGTAGAGATATAAAGATGATAATGAAAGGATTATGAAGGTTCATGAAGAGATACTTAAAATATTAAATATGTTGCATAAGTAGGTCAACAATGAATCTGGGACTAAGCAAGCAAATAGTTCTAGAGAAGTGTCAACATCAATATCCCATAGAAAAAGGGATGATCATGGAAATGATAGGAAATCAAGGAGGATGAGTAGGTGCCATCATTCATCAAATTACCCCACTAGAATGACTCAAGAAATTTTAGGGCCAGGGAGCAGCCCAAGCATGTCTCTTGTTCAGAGGAAAAGAAGAATGCATGAGGTAGACATCTTTCAAGGTGAGCTCAAGAAGATCAAGCCATCTACTTTCAATGGTGAGAATAGGAAAGGATCAGAGACAAAGGCCTGGATGTTGGAAATGAAGAAATATTTCCAGCTGCATGATTATCCCTCTTGAGTAGAAGCTAGAATTGCGACCTACCACTTGAAAGGAAAGACAACTGTGTGGTGGGATTAGCTTAAGCAAGTCAAGAACATTGATAAGAAGAGGATCTCATGGAGGAAGTTCAAAGGATATTTCCAAGAGAAATATTTGTCTGAGCATTACTATGAAAGAAAGATGAAATATTTTTTTGAACTCGAGTGGGGAACCATGACAATGGAGGAATATGAGAAGTGGTTCTTTGAATTTTTGAAGTATGTTAACTCCATCAAGGATGAAAAATTCAAAATCCAAGGGTTTCTAAGTGGGTTACCCTCCTTCTATAGTGACAAGATACAATATGATAACCCCAATACTTTGGAGAATACCATAGGGAGGGCAAGGCATATTTATGAGTAGAGAAAAGGAAGGCTAGTGTTCCAAAAGGCTTGGAATGACAAGATGAAAGGGAAAAAGGATCAAACGCATAAATGTTTTAAGCCACCATTTTTCAGAAATAATTCCCAAGGAAATCAACAAGGTTAGTCAACCCAAAATGAACACAACAATGTGGATTCATTTGGGAAAAGTACAAGGAAATAGTCGATACAATGTTGGGGATGTGAGAGAAATCATTTATATAGGGACTTCCCTCATAAGGGAGAAAGAATGAAGATTGATCACAACATTAAGTAGGGAGAAAAAGTGGAAGACATGGGAGGAAGCATGTCAAGGATTTATACAGCCTTGGACAACAAGCAAGCTAAATATCAATCGCCCATGAATGAAGTGGAAGGTAAGATCAATAATGAGCCCATAACAATTTTGATTGATTCTGGAGCTAGCCATAGTTACATAAATGCTAACAATGTTGAAATATTTCACTTGCAAATAAGTAACCATAATAAATCTTGGTTAGTTCAGTTAGCCACGGGGGTTAAGATAAATCTCAATGAGTTGGTTAAATATTGTCTGATATACATGAATGGACTAAGAATGAAGGTATATGTAAACATCATACCATTGGGTTCATATGATTTTGTAATTGGCATGGATTGGTTGAAACACACCATGTTTTCCTAGACTGTTACAACAAAAGAATCACATGTCTTGATGAAGAAGGGAAGCAAGGAAATATTAAAGGCATTCCAAGAGTTTTGTCTATTAGAGAGATTTCAGCTATATAGTTGAAGAAGAGTTTTATGAAGGGATGTCATATTTTTGCAACCCATATGGAAAAGGAAACCAAAGAAAAAATGGAAAGCATTGAATATCATCCTTTCTTAAAGAATTTTGAAGATGTTTTCAGAGAAATCCCAAGATTTCCACGAAATAGAGACATTGATTTCCCTATTGATTTGGTGCCAAGAGATTCCTTAGTGTCCAAGACACCTTACAGAAAGGGAATGCCAGAATTGAAAGAGTTGCATATGCAACTTGAATATTTGTTAAAGAAGGGGTATATACACCCAAGTGTGTCACCTTAGGGAGCCCCAATTATTTTTGTGAAGAAGAAATATGGAACCTTAAGGATGTCTACTAATTTCAGACAACTAAATAAGGTCACCATAAAGCAAAAGTATCATTTTCCAAGAATTGATGATTTGTTTGATCAACTGAAAGGTGCAAGAATATTTTCAAAGATTGACTTGAGATCAGGTTATCATCAAGTAAGGATAAAGGAAGAAGACATCAACTATACAACATTCAAAACAAGATATTCTCATTATGAATTCATAGTAGTACCATTTGGACTATCAAATGCCCCAACAATTTTTATGTTCTTGATGAATGGAGTGTTCAGGGAGTACCTGGACAAGTTTGTAATTTTGTTCCTAGATGATATACTCATCTACTCTAAGTTAGAAAAGGAACATGAGAAACATTTAAGAATGGCGTTGCATGTTTTAAGAGAGCATAAATTTCATTCTAATCTAAGTAAGTGCATCTTTTACCAAAAGAATATTCAATACTTGGGACATATCATTTCAACAAATGGGATAGCAGTGGATCCTAAGAATATAGAGGCCATTAGGGGATGTCCAGTGCCAAATAATGTGACATAGGTTAGATCATTTATGGGTATTTCTAGTTATTACTAAAGATTCATAAAAGGATTCTCAAAGATTTCAAATCCAATCAATTCTTTACTAAAGAAGGGAGTGAAGTTCGAATGGATTTCCATGTGTGAAGAGAGTTTTCAGTAGTTGAAGGAAATATTGACAAGTGCACTAATCTTGAAGATTATAGATCCAGATGAATATTTTGTTGTGTATATTGCTGCATGCAAGGAAGGACATGGTGGATTTATCAGTCAAAAGGATCATGTGGTATGTTATGATTCTAGAAAATTAAAAGAGTATGAAAGAAATTATGCTACCCATGATATAGAGTTAGCAATGATTGTACATGCATTGAAAATGTGGAGGCATTACCTTATGGGTAATAAATTCTAGCTAAGGACATACCACTATGATCTAAAACATTTGTTTAGACAACCAACACTAAATGCCAGACAAACTAGATGGCTAGAATTTATGAGTGAATATAACTTCAAAATCAAGCATATAAAGGGAAAGGAAAATCAAGTGGTTGATGCACTCAACATGAAATCTCATGAAGTGTATATTTCAGCCATCAACATGTACGAGACTGATTTGAAATATCAAATTATTGCAGTAGTAAATTCAGATATGTAGTATGTAAAGATAAAGGAAACATTACAGTGAGGTAATTTTCAGCAGAAATTTAATTCTTATGAACTGAAAGAAGATGGAATCCTCATGTAAAAAGGCAAGGTATATGTGTTGAATTTCAGTGCGTTGAAAAATGAAATTATGAAGGAAATGCATAATGCACCGTGTGTCAGGCACCCAGGATATCAGAAGACAATTGCAGCTATGAGAAGCCAATACTTTTGCCCATGAATGAAGAAAGAAGTGACTAATTACATATCCAGATGTTTAGAATGACAAAAGGTGAAGACATAACATAGACACCCAACATGTTTTCTACAACCATTTATCATTCCAGAATGGAAGTGGGAAGTTTTCACGGTTGATTTGATTACAAATATGACCAGAACAGTGAAGCAACATGATTCCATCATGGTGGTGGTGGATAAATTGACTAAAGCAACACATTTTATCATGGTGAAGACTACACACAACGCAACAAATATTGCAGAAATATATATGAAAGAAGTTGCTAGGCTACATGGAGTGCCTAAGGAAATAGTCTTAGATAGGGATCCAAATTTTACTTTGAATTTTTGGAAAGTTTTTTTCAAGGGATTTGGGACAAATCTAAATATTAGTACAACATATCACCAAGATTCAAATGGGAAAATAGAGAGGACGAACAAGATAATTGAGGACATGCTTTGAATGTATGTGATGGATCATCCATCAAAGTGGGAAGATTATATTCATTTAGTAGAATTTGCATACAACAATGGGTATCAGGCCCCATTGAAAATGAGTCTATTTGAAGCATTGTATGGAAGAAAGTGTAACACACTCATTATTTTGGATAATCCATCAGACATAGAAGTTGTTGGGCCATACTTGTTAATATAAATGGAAGAAAAGATGGCAAAGATAAAGAAGAATTTAAAGGATGCCTAGGATAGGAAGAAAAGTTATGCAGACAAGATCAAAGTTTTTGGATATTTTAAAGTTGTAGGACATGTGTTCATGAAATTAAAGGGAAAGACAAGTTTGATAAGAATATGTGGTTTCCCAAAGTTGGCAGCAAGATATTGTGGGCCTTTTGAAATATTAGAAAAGATAGGGTCAGTTGCATACATGATAGCATTGTCTACATCCATGAGAGTGCATAATTTATTTCATGTTTCATTATTAAAGAAATGTGTGCGTGACACTAACCACATAATTGATTGGAATGTGATCTAGGTGGTGCATGAAGGGGATTTTCAAGTGGAACCAATATGCATCATGGACCAAAAAGTCATATTTATTAGGAACAAATCCCTAGGGTTGGTAAAGGCTCAATGGACCTGGTACGGTCTTGAAGATGCTACATAGGAGCATGAATAAAACATGTGGGAAGAGTACCCACAAAATTTTGACAATTTTGAATAAAATAGAATGCAAGACTCCATTTTGAGAAACTAGAGTCCCATAACCACCTCTCAAAGTCCTAGCCAACTATGTTGTGGACCTTGATAAAATAATGGCTCATTCCTTGGGTTATCCTTGATAAAAACATGGTACATCCCTTGGGTTATCCCTGATAAATGGATGGTGAATCCCTTGGGTTATCCCTAATAAAAAAATGGAGCATTCCTTGGGTTGGCTAGTTGAGAGTAACAAGAGGTTGTGGTTGGAATTGTTGTTGGAGTTGTAAAATTGCATAATTTTATTTTCTAAGTATTGTGATGTAAATTTTCATATATGTATATTGGCATAGTGTGCACTAAGGATGGATCACAATTGTAGGGGAAAGGGAATGTAACATCCCCACTATAATCCCCAGTTTAATTAATGCTTATGTAGGTATAATGTGTGGCTGCGTCCAAAGTGATGTAATATGTAAATTGTATTTCTATGTTTTAATAATAAAATGTGATGCCAGTTTCTAAGGGGACATGGACAAGAGATGGGGGATGAATTAATCCAAAATAAGGGGGAGTGTCTAGGATAATGGCCAAGAGGGGTCCAAGGGGGAATTACCCATGAATATGAATTCAACCCATTTTCTCAAATTTGCTATTGTATATGAACCTTCTAATTTCTGGTTGAGTGTTCCCGAATCCAATCATTGAATACATGTAAGAGGGTGGGTGTGAGTGGTCACCTACCAAAGTTATTAGGCACATAGGAGTTAATTAAAATCAACTTGGGAAAGTGTGTGAGTCAATCAAGCAAGAAAAAGGAGATAAATTTGTATAGGTAGGGGGATATTTTAGTTAGTCAAGTTTTGTGCACGAGGAGAAAGTAGAGAGAATGAAATATAGCTTGGAGTTAGTGAAGCCATGGAGGGAGAATTATAGAGAAATATGGAGCGTATTGGGGTGTATTTGGATCTATAAACTAAATATCTAGGTTTCCAAGCCTGAAGAGTGAACCCTTGGGCGAGTTTCACTATAACAAAAAGTGTTTGTTGTTGGTTTGATAGTAGTTTTCCTAGAAGCAAGTTCCCTTGAGTTCCCAACTGAGAGAATCCTGGTTACTTGTGATAGAGAGACCCTAATAAACAAATGGGATTCTCAAGTGACTAAGATCAATGAAGGGGTACATTCCTTATGTTGGGCAAGTCAAGATGAAGATCGCTGATGGAAAATCAAGGTAGTTGTAGGAAGATATCAGCGGGTTGTGAGTGGACTCTGAGAGACAACCCTCTTTTATGGATTACTAGACTCATCTCATGGTTGACTGGATGATGCTATTTGGAATAGTCAGTCTATGGTTGGGTGCGACATTCATCCCAAGTAGTCAGTTGCACAACCATTGTTAAAAGATAAGTGTTTAATCTTGTTGTTGTGTTATTTCATGAGTTTATTTATTGTGCATGAACTCTATGTGTTTGAGAATGATTTATATGTTGTTGTGTGAATTATTAATATGCATTCATATATGTTTTAGCATGTTGTAGATACATACAAATAATGGTAAAAATCAAAAATTAAATATGGTTGAAATTCATAGATCTAAGCTACAGGAAATGAGTTAACTCTAAATGAATTAAATTTGTTAGGATAAATTTCATTTTTATGTATATTTTGAATCATAATGTCCCTCGATTGGGCTGGGAGACGTTACAATGAATGGGATGAGAAATATTTTCCTCTACCTTCTCCCTGGAGCACCACTTTTCTTTTTCTGGAAGTTATCCTTTCAACTCAATCTGCTAAAGGTCATGTTGTCCATGTCTTATAGTTCTGGACTACTTTTGCAAAACAATATCATGTTCCAACTCTACTTGAGAATTTGTTTCTAAGTCCTATATGGAAGGCAGGACCTACTCCTCCTCCTAATTCTATATAGAAGACTCATAAATTTTGAGATTCTCCACATTCACTATTGATTAAATGCATATGTATGGGGGAAGACCGAGTCTGTAGGTGTTGTCTCCCACCTTTTCCAATACCTCAAAAGCACCATATCATAGATCCTTGATCTTCTTAATAGGACCCTTTAGTATTTCCTTATTTGGTTGCATCCATACTCTATCTCCCACTCTAAATGTTGTCTCTATTATGTGATGGTCATTTCTAGCCTTGTACTTTTTTTGTGACTTCTTCAATATCTCCTGCACTTGAAAATGGATCTACTTGATCTTCTCAACATTTTTTTCTATTTTTAATTCATCTCATGTGAGGTCCTTCCTCACTCCTCCTTGTCGTCCATATACAACTGTTGTAGGAAAATCTGCCTGCGGACAAGTAGATCGACCTCTAGAGCTTGACCTTAGCCCTAGACAGAAAAGTGCTTATCATGGACACTGAATTTCTTTCAAATCTATCTAAACTAACACATGAGAAGGAAGGATGATAGAAGTACCTTTTTATCGACGTTTTTCCCTGCACGCTCCGAGTTGTGCTCCAATCCTTTACTCCTCGCTGAGTTCTGTGGACAAAGCAAGATACAACCACTTCCTACTCTATTGATGTTAGCTTGAAAACAGATCTATCAACTAGTGATAAGTTCATGTGACATTAGACACAAACTAGAAAGAAACAAGCCAAGCGTGTCATATTGATGAAAATAACGACAGCAGTACTTACAATCATAGATGCGAATGCGACAGCTTCGTCAAGTCCTCTTCGTCTAACCCTTGCCTGAAAGTTCCACAATCTGGATAACAACAACTTCACTGATTACTCTCCTTTGATGGACTGTGTGTTCCTTATGAGATCATAAGTTTCATACTAATAATTCTTCCCCCTTTCCACCATCATAGAGCCTGTTTATATAGGTTAAGAGGGGCTTAACCTCTTGAGTTATCTTTAAAAAAAGTTGGGAACCTTCTACTTAGATCAGGGATCTGTTGATGAAACCAAGAATTCGAGCACAACTACCTCCTAATATCGAATGATCCTTCCCTTATTCTCCTCAACGAGCCAACTACTGCCTCAGATTAGGCAGCGCTCCCTTAGAAGGGGCATCAGAGCATTGTAGCGCTCCTTGGTAAGCCTTGGGGAAGTGCCAGCACTCTCAAGATGAGCAGCGCTCCTTCAAATGGGGATGGGGAGCGTTATAACGCTCCCTAAAGCACTATAGGGGAGCGCCAGCGCTTCTAGAGCTGAAGTGGAAGAGCGCTCCCCCTCAAAACCTTTGTTTCAGGGTTCCTTTCAGGTGTCAAGAGTTATTTGACTCCAGTAAACCAGTTCTTCTCGTTTAAATCAATCATGTGAGATGTTATAAGTGCTTTCTTAGTGTCATTGACATGGCAGCATGTTTGAACATCTTTTGCGACACTTGTGACCAACTTACGACACTTGCGAAAGTTGATGCAACACTTACGACAATTGAGAGGGATAATGCGACACTTATCCAGCTGAGCAATTTTGACGTGTAACCGAATGCCCCCCAAAGTATGAAGTTAGAAGATGCCAACTGATGACTGAAATACTTTTTAGATGCTCAAGCAAGGGTATAGACTTGGAGAACCTGACAGAAGCTGCACACAAACATCCAACAAATATCATGACATATTTCAAAACCCAAGGCAGGCATACCTATGCTTGGGTGATCAAGATTTGCAAGATATGGCCGCCATAAAATACACTGCGGATCCATAATTGTATTGATAAAAAGGTATATCCACGGAAGATACAATGTGGATCTATACTCATGACTCGGACTAATCGTAGCCACGAAGAATACACAGTGGATCTACGAGATGACAAGACATAGTCACGACCAATACAAAGTGGATCTATGTGACAATGTATGTGTCATTTGTCCAATAGAAACTCCTTCGCAACCTGGGTGAAGCATATATCAAAGTGATGGCTCAACCCAGGGTCTTCATACCAATTCTGATATGGCACGAATCTGACCATGTGAATAGATGTTTTGACGTCGAACATGGCAGAAACCACTTGATTACCAGTCAATGATGCGAACCGTTAACAAGTGCGAGGGAGATCACCATTAATGTCAATGATTCCCAAGGTACCCTAGTACAT
>JASDQU010736406.1:135832-179486 GCA_032191745.1 Picea mariana | reverse complement strand
TAATTGGCTTTGACAAGTGAACCTTCATCAAAACTATGAATAAATATTAATCCATTGCATGCATGAATATATGATAATAAAGTGATCCATCATAACATTTGTGGACCAAATGTAAAGTTGTGTTTATGAAGCAGCTACATAAACAACTTAATGCAATTTCTTAAGGATCCAAGACTTAATCAAATGAGGGCTCCATAAAAAAACATCTTCATGTGATACCCAGTGCATGCAACATACCAAAATGAAGGCTCTCATGAAATGCCGAAGACACGTGAAAAGGGGCAACCCCGTATAATTCATTGGAACAACTCCACCCAAGATATATTGGTCAACACAAGAGAAGTGGCCCATAACATATTTCGGCTATCCAACTAACAGGGCAATCTATCCATTAATTTCGCTAACTTGTGAATGTAACATGAAAACAACCCATCAAATTGTTGCCAAGGTTCACATGTCCAAACAATGTGTGAGGGGCTTAATGCTAGGCGAATCCGTAGGCAAGACGGTTCAGCTTTAATGTGAAGGAGCCCATTAATATAAAGTCAAAAAGGGATAGTCTAATAAAATATTGTAAGTGGCTTCATACGTGTAAACCCCTTGCATATGGACAGTGAAAAAGGGATAGTCTAATAAAATATTGTAAGTGGCTTCATACGTGTAAGCCCCTTGCATATGGACAAAATAAAATATATGGTTGAATTTATGAAAACATCATGTGTAAAAGGTGAACACATGTAATAAAGGTCTAAATGTAATTAATATTTAAAAGGATTAATGGATGGAGAAAATAATGGTTCATTAGCCTATAAAATAATAATAAATTGTATCCACATGTGTTCATGAAAGTTCATTAGCCTATAAAATAATAATAAATTGTATTCACATGTGTTCATGAAAGTATACTCTACAGAGGTTTTGTATCATGATAACAAAAGTGGATATCCCTAGCACAATCCACCATAAAAAAAGGATAAGGGCAACCATGACAACATCCACCAATGATATACCATCAGATTAAGAAACATCTAATAACTACTAACCAAAACATCATAACCATAAACTTTTAAAATTTAAAGTTCCATCAATCAAAATATGCCACCATAAATAAGAACCAATCCACCACATAAGCCACTTTTCATCCCATGCTACTAACAACATCCACCAATGTTTCAATCTTTGGAAGGCTATAATCATGATACCAACTTGCAAAACTATGAAACATGTAATCAAAACCGCGTGTACAATCCTCATGCAATATGGTGAGTAACAAAATGCAGCCTCTTTTTAAAGATATTTTAACTTATAGATTTTTTTATAAGATATTTTAACCTCATTAGGTGCACGTGGTATCGGTATGCACTAATGTGGTTAAATAGAATAGAATGGGAAAACCATAAAGGTTTTTAGAAAAATAATGAATATTTTTTTATAAAATACTTTGACCTACATTGTTTCATGTGGTATGATTGTGTATCGATGTGCGTTACATTAAAGTGCACCAGTTTAATTAAAATATACATGATGCACCAATATGATTTTTTTTTTGAAAATATGTCATTTTCTTCTTAACCTACCTTGGTGCATGTGAAAGTGTCATGCATCATTGATCTATGTCTATAGGATGCATTGAACAATTTTTTAAAATAAGATTCCATTTATATATATATATATATATAACAAAATTAGTAAAATTCATATTCAAAAAAGGTATGTATATTTCATAATCAGACTGAAGTTTATTCCTATCTGAAATTATCCAAACTACTAGCCCTAAAAGTGACTTACAACTACTACATAGCCTAATATATCATCTATAAAAGATACCAAGTATCAAGAAACAAAAATAGAGCATATTGGTTAAGTTTTGTCTAATGGAGCTCCATCTTGAGCTTCTTATGTAGAGTCTGGTGGCGAATTGAGGTCTGGAATCTGTTTGGGAGGAGTTGGAGACGAAGCTTCATTCGAAATGTCCTGACTAGAAGGTGGTTGAGCCAGAGAGACAAGTCTGGAGCGAAGATCCACTACCTCGATACAAATAGCATCCACTTCATCCTGTAGCATTGAATTCCCTGCCTCTGAGAAATTAGCAGGTCCATTGTTGTTTCCATTAAACTGAGTCATTATGCATGTTGATTTGTAGTGAATTGACCAAATTAACCATAGTTCCGTATTCCTCGTCCTGGATTTGTCAACGCCATCGTGCAACACCCAACCACATGCTGGTCATGCTGCCTACTCAAACTCTTTTCTGGGTTGCTTCTGAGAAAGGCTCTGTCCTCAAACGATCAAAGGGAAATGCAACCTGGAACACTGGAGTTGAAGCTACAACCAGATCTTCACCACCTTGATTCATAATGTCGTTATTGATGTGAATATCCTCCTTAATGTATTGACAACAGGTGAAGGGACGCCACCCTGGAGGAAGAAGGAATCACAGCCTACCCCCACAACCACCAAAGAGATCTCCAAGCGTGTGACAAGACTCTGGCCAAACAAATCTATTATTGTCGGAAGTGGATGAGGAGCGCTTAGGGAAAGATAGCATATGATGGGTACGCAGGCATACCACATTCATTAACTTAGATGCATAAGACAATGGTGGTACTGGCCGAGAGAGGAAAGCCATTGAAATGCACTTGTGCGAGGGTACACCAGGATCTGGAGGTGCATGAATAAGAAGGTTGAAGGAGCCATCGGTCCTCCTCACCAGCCAAAGTATGTGCCTAATATTGATATCCCACAAGACTCCAAACCTTAGCCTAAGGTTTCTTGCATTCGTCACCATTTCCTTAGTTGGTGGGTCCCTCTTATGGGACAATGCATCTGTGGGTCTAACCATTCCAATTTGCATTAGGGGGTGAAATGTTGAATGGCCTGGCCATCAATTCATAATGTGCCCAACGAGTCCTGAGTAGTCAAATTGGAAAAGGAATTGACCTCGGTATTATTAGTTTTGAGAACATGAAAACATTGCAGAGTTTGAAACTCCTATGCTTCGGGGCTTTACTTCGGGGCTTCGACACTTTCACCCTCTGCTTTCCTCTGGAGTATTATGTACTTGGAGTTCTAGATCTGGCGCCACGCGTCCACCTCAAATCAATGGCTCTAGTCCACTTCGGGAATTTGGCCTTTGGAAATATCAACTTCTCCACATTCGCTTTCCCCCAGAGCGTTTCACCCGGAATTCATGATCTAACGACACGTACCTCCCACAAATCGACAGCCCCCAGCTACTTCGTTATTCGGGCTTCAGGAGTTTCAAACTCTCCTCCTTCATTTTCTCTCGGAGTGCTTTCACCCGAAGTTCATGATCTGTCAACGCATGTCCTTCTGGATCTAAAAGCCATGATCCACTTTGGCTCTTCGGGATTTGAGAGTTTCAAACTCCTACGCACTCATTCCTCTCGGAGTGCTTTCACCCGAAGACAACGAATTTCCGCCATGCATCCCTCTAGATCTGACAGTCCAGATTCACTTCGGATCTTCGGGGTGCTTTCACCTGAAGTTCATAAATATCTGCCACGTGTCCTTTTGAATCTAACGGCTATGATTTACTTCAGCTCTTTGGGGCTCAGGAGTTTCAACTCCTCAACTGAAATCTTCGAAGTGACTTTCCCTGAAGTGTTGGATCTATTGACACGTACCCCCCTGGCGACCAACAGCCAGGATCTACTTCGGCGATTTCGCTCTCTCCTTGTCTACAAACTTCTAAAGTTGTAAATCTTTCACCACCTATCCCTCTGGATGATGGATGGTCCCTAAACACTTCGGGACTTCAGGAATTTAGCAAGTCCGCTCTTCTGTGCAAATAAAGGATTAAGGCTTGTGCACTTTACCTTGATCAGACGACTCTCAATCCTCACGCTCAAATCCGATGGCTGGGATCTGTTTCCTCCTCAGTGCTCACCTTTTCTTTCTTGGATGGTGATCTAACGGTCCAGACCTCTTCCAACAACAGATCTAACGGCTGTTATCACTCCTCCTCCTGAGCTTTTGATTTCTTCCGACTTGGAAGAGTTTGTAGGTGTTCAAAGGCCTTGCCCTTTGCTCCTCCTATGAACCTAGCTTCTTGGGTCTCGTCTGCATTTCTACTAACGCTATCTCTTCTGAGCTTTTGGGTTTACTCAGTCTCCTAAGGGTCTCGGCCCTTGTACTCCCTTCAAAGGGGTTATTGTGCCCTCCTGGAAACCTCCCGCTCAAAGAACACCTTGTTGAGTGTTTTCTACAGAGTATTTAACAACTCTGTGAGTACCTTCCTCTGATACTCTTCTCTTTGAACTCGACAGAGAGTTCTTTTGTGCATGCTTGCACCTGCTCAATGCCCACCTAGCAGAGCTCTATAGAGTTCTCAGTGACTCTGTCTCTCTGTGCTTCTTCTGCACAGTTTACCCTCTAAGGTATTCAGAAACCTTGAGGTTTCCCTTGAGTTGTCATCACTCTAGTGCACCCGCTTGGCACATTCTTTTCTGACTCCACAGAGTTCATATGCGCACTCCTTGCCCTGGCTACATAACCTCCAATGTTCTGTTATGCACTCCTTGCATAGCCTAAAGAATCCAGAATGATATTTCAAACTCAAACAAAGATAGAGGAATCTATCTTCCTACTGCAGATGAAACCTATCATACATCTACAACATACATCCATGGAACACATAAAGACATAAACAACCATGTGCAGGAAAAATTGTTGTCTTTTCATTTATATGAAAAAATGATTACAATATGTGTAGGTTGGACTACAACAGAGTCTCAGCTCTCTCAAGCTGTCTCAAAGAACTATTCTACCTCTTTTTTTTGAGCTTCCGAGCTTCTCAGGCTCTTCTCTCATAATGCTCCTCCTAACTCTCGTCTCTCTTCTTTACAAGAGGCTCCTCAAGCTTATCCTCTCTACCTCCTTAGTGCCATCATTGTCTTAGTTAAGACACCTTATCCCTACGGATTCTTACAATGAATGAAGATCTAGACCTGACTAAGATCTAGACCTGCTTACAGTCAACCATTAAGGCAACCCTATCCACTATCTATACAAAGGTATGGATTTTCTTTACTCAGCCTTACAACATAAATCCATATAGGATCATATTTCAAATTTTAAAATGGGAGGGTCGGTGCCTCTCCCTTTCTCCAATGCCCACCTATGTGTTGGCTTGTTCCCGCCTCTGCTGATGTGGAAGGATGATCATGCTTCATATTCCACTGCTGCGAAAAAATTCATGAGCTCCTGCTCATGAGCTCTCCAGCTATGTTGAAATCCTCCTAGATCCCAAACTTCTCCTTGGTTTTGTCCTCCTGCTCCTCTGCTTTGTTGTTGTTGTTTTTGTTGCTTCCCCTCTTCTCTTACAGGTCCTCCTTTGTTCAGCTTCTCCCTACTGACTTCTTCTATTGTTGACCTCACCATCAGCCTTCTTATCTTCTCTATCACCCTGTCCAGCTGCTCCAATGGTTGGTTCTCCTTTTGTAGTCTTCTCTATTGCCTTTCTTCCTTATCAATGGGTAGATCATCTTGATCCCCCATGTTGTTTTCTTCTCCTGTGGCATTAGATTGCCACCCTGATGCAAACTCCAGTTCTGCAGTCTCATCACTGAGTTGTTGCTCAACCTTTCCCTCTGACAGATAGGCTTCTTTTAGCTCCTCTTGCGTTGGTTCAAGTCTAGCTTCCTCTAGCTACTTCCCAGGTAGGTATGCTCCTCCATCTGTCTCCAACCTGATCTGTTGGATGTGTTGGCTTTGCACTATCACCCTTCTCTCTAGGGCCTCCAATTCTTCATACAACTCAGCAAAATCCATGTTGTCTGCTTCTCTTTCTGCTGCAAGCTTTAGTACTGCAGTCATCTCCTGTTCAACTTCCTGGCTGAAAACTTTGAGCAATTTTGTTGAATTCTCTTCTCCTTCTGCTGGGGAAAACATCAGTGTTTTCTCCTTCTCCTCCTCCTCTTTGACAGTCTCTACTGGATATCCTTATGTTGTTTCACTTGCAACATTTATTCTATCCTCTGCTTGGCTACTTGGAAGGAATATTTTGATTCCCTTGATTATCAGAATGCACCTATGATCCTCCTTTGTCAGCTCTCCTTGCTGATATGAACCCCTAGCTAAGTTCATCTCTCCACCCTTGCCTACCTGGAAATATGGGATTTCTCTTCAGCCCCCCTGGCAGTCTATGAGACCCTCCATTGATCCCATCTCATTTCCCACCTGGCAATATGAAATTTCATCACTGCCCTCCTGGCAGTCTATGAGATCCTCCATTGATCTCATCTCATTGCCCATCTAGCAATTTAAAAATTCATCTCTACCCTCCTGGTAGTTTATGAGACCTTTAACTGATCTCCCTTCCTCATCACTGAGGGTTCTTCCAACTTATGGTTCACAGATGTAAACCACTTCCTCCTCTTTGTCACTGAGATTTTCAACTTTCCTCAGCCACCTTCTCAACTCTTGTTGTTGCCTTCTAGCCAACAACTTTTGAACATGCCATTTTACCTTCCTATTCATAGGCCAGCCATACCTCCAATGTACCTTTTTCTCCTATTGCATCTTCAATGTCAGTTGTTCCATTCTTTCTCTTATCTTAATGAGCTCCAGATCCATTTATGGATTGCTTTTCTGCTTCTGGCCTTCTCTCTGACCATGTTCAGTAGCCATTTCACCCTCTTCTTGCCCTCCTGGAAAGTCTGTGGATTAATCTGCATCCGAGAGCATCTCCAACTTCTCCTACAACTCACTTGGTTGTTCAATTTGTTGTTGCACACTGGCAACCATCATTCACAGAGCATCAATACTATGTCTTATCCTTCATCTGTTGTCTACAGGTGAACTTTAACTTCTGATACCATTTGATGTTATCAGATTATCTTCTATGTCTCCTCTCTCCTTTGCCTGTTGTCTGCAAAAAAAAATTTTGCTCTAATACCACTTGATGGTATAAGAGTATCTCCTTTCACTATCTCGCTTTTGACTGTCCTTTGCAAGCAAACTCAAGCTCTGATACCACCTAATGCAAGCTCCCTTCCCTCCTAGGGGTTTTGCAACCTCCCGGTCTAGGATCTTTCAATCTATTGAGTCAGATCGACTCTTGGGTCCCTTGTTGGAATCGAAATCAACTTAACACATGCCCTTTTAGCTTTTTGGTGCAAATTCTATGACACCCGCAACCTCTTGCTTCACGTCGCCGAACTATCAAGTTTCAGGCGTTAACTCCTCTACGTTTAGCCCCTTCCTACATGTGACCTCGGGCTATGTCCTCACATAAACATGCGATTGCGGGGTGGTCTAGAGTGGTTTGAAACAACACCACTTTTCTCCTCGCAATTCACTACCCGTTGCCACGTATCCCTTTGGAAATAGCGTGGTTTCCATTGCGGCCCACTCTAAGGTTTTTAAAACCCGATCACTTTCTATCCCCACAATTAAGCGCTACCGTCGATCCTGTGATCTCGGCGATCCTTCTTGATCGACGGCTAAGATATGCCCTCTTTCTACCTTGGTCAACTGTCATTTGGCAACCCTTTTCCTCCTTCCGCGTGCACTCCCAGATCTCCACGATCTATCGACACGTGCCCTCCTTTCAAATCAATGACTATGATTGATTTCGGCCCTTCGGGCTTCGAGAGTTTCAAACTCTCTGCTCTCACTTTCTCTGAAGTGGTTATATTCTAAAGTGGAAGATATGATGACACCTATCCTTAGAAAACAGACGGATCAGATGAACTTTGGCTCTCCGTTCTTCGGGAGTTCTTGTTCAATACACTCCTTTTTCTCCCAGAGTGACTTTTCACTGAAATGGTAGATCTTCCGCCATGCTTCCTCCTTAAATCAACGGCTCTGGTCCACTTCAGGACTTCGGCCTTTCAACCAAGACTAGATCAATATCCTTCGGCCCCCTTCTCAATCAACGATTGAGATTTACTTTGGGGCTTCGACACTTTCACCCTTCGCTTTCCTCCGGAGTATTCCGTACCCAGAGTTTTAGATCTGGCGCCACGCGTCCACCTCAAATCAACGGCTCTAGTCCACTTCAGGACTTTAGCCTTCGAAAATTTCAACTTCTCCATGCTCACTTTGCCCTGGAGCGTTTCACCCGGAATTCACGATCTAACAACATGTACCTCCCACAGATCAATGGCCCCCAACTACTTCGTTATTTGGGCTTCAGGAGTTTCAAACTCTCCTCCTTCATTTTCTCCTAGAGTGCTTTCACCTGGAGTTCAAGATCTATCGATGTGTGTCCTTCTGGATTTGATGGCCACGATCCACTTCGTCTCTTTGGGCTTCGGGAGTTTCAAACTCCTACGCACTCATTCCTCTCGGAGTGCTTTCACCCAAAGACAATGGATTTCTGCCACACATCCCTCTGGATCTGATGGTCCAGATTCACTTCGGCTCTTCAGGGTGCTTTCACCCGAAGTTCATAAATATTTACCACGTGTCCTTTTGAATCTGACGGCTACGATTTACTTAAGCTCTTCAGGGTTCAGGAGTTTCAACTCCTCAACTGAAATCTTTGAAGTGACTTTCCCCGAAGTCTCATATCTGTTGACACGTACCCCCTTGGTGACCAACGACCAGGATCTACTTCGGCGATTTCGCTCTCTCCTTGTTTACAAACTTTCGAATTTGTAGATCTTGCACCACCTGTCCCTCTAGATGATGGAAGATCCCTAAACACTTCAAGACTTTAGCAATTTCACTCTCTTGTGCACACAAAGGATTAAGGCCTGTGCACTTTACCTTGATCGGATGATTGTCAATCCTCGTGCTCAGATCCGACAGCTGAGATTTCTTTCCTCATCAGTGCTCACCTTTGCTTTCCTGGATGGTGATCTAACGGTCCAAACCTATTCCAACAACAGATCCGACGGTTGTTGTCGCTCCTCCTCCTGAGATTTTGATTTCTTTCGACTTGGAAGAGTTTCTAGGTTTTCAAAGGCCTCGGCCTTTGCTTCTCTTGCGAGCCCGGCTTCTTAGGTCTTATCTGCGTTTCTGCTAACGCTATCTCTTCTGATATTTTTGGTTTACTCAGTCTCCTAAGGGTCTCAGCCCTTCTACTCCCTTCAAAGGGGTTATTGTGCCCTCCTAGCAACCTCCCGCTCAAAGCACACCTTGCTGAGCGTTTTCTATAGAGTGTTCAACAACTCTGTGAGTACCTTCCTCTGATACTCTTCTCTTTGAACTCGACAGAGATTTCTTCTATGCATGCTTGCACCTACTCAATGCCCACCTGGCAGATCTCTATAGAGTTCTCAGTGACTATGTCTCTCTATGCTTCTTCTGCACACTTTACCCTCTAAGGTATTCAACAACCTTGAGGTTTCCCTTGAGTTGTCATCACTCTGATGCGCTCGCTTGACACTTTCTTTTCTAACTCCACAAAGTTTAGATGTGCACTCCTTGCGTTGGCTACAGAACCTACAATGTTATGTTATGCACTCCTTACACAGCCTAAAGAATCCAGGATGATATTTCGAACTCAAACAAAGATAGAGGAATCTATCTTCCTACTGCAAATGAAACCTATCAAACATCTACAGCATACATTCATGGAACACATAAACCCATAAACACATAAACACATAAACAACCATGTGCGGGAAAAACTGTTGTCTTTTCATTTATATGAAAATCTGATTATAATATGTAGGCTGGACTACAACAAAGTCTCAGCTCTCTCAAGATCTCTCAAAGAACTATTCTACCTCTTATTTCTGAGCTTTCGATCTTCTCAGGCTCTTCTCCCATAATCCTCCTCCTAACTCTCGTCTCTCTTCTTTACAAGAGGCACCTCGAGCTTATCCTCTCTACCGCCTTAGTGCCATCATTGTCTCAGTTAGAGACACCTTATCCCTATGGCTTCTTACAATGAATGAAGATCTAGACCTAACTAAGATCTAGACCTGCGTACAGTCAACCATTAAGGCGACCCTATCCACCACCTATACAAAGGTATGGCTTGGCTTTACTCAGGCTTACAACATAAATCTGTATAGGATCATATTTCAAATTTAAAAATGGGAGGGTCGGTGCCTCTCCCTTTCTCTAATGCATGCCTATGTGTTGGCTTGTTGGTGCCTCTACTGATGTGGAAGGATGCTCCTGCATCAAATATTCCACTTGGTTATTGGATGTGATGCCCAAACTCCAAGAGAAGGTAGTTCGAATATGCCCCCCTGGGGAGATGATAACCCCACCTGCTCCTGCCACCCCTGGTTTTAAAAAATATTTTAACCTATCGATGTTTTGCTATAAAATATTTCAAACTAATTTGGTGCTTGTGGTATGGGTGTGTATTGACATGATTCAATAGAATAGGAGCACTAGAAAGGTTTTTTGAAAATGTGATAGTTATTTTTTATAAAATATGTTGACCAACACCAGTGCATGTACATGGTATAAGCACATCTGAAAAAACCCGCTAAAACCTCTAGCCACCCACCTCCACTAGAAACTTCCAAAAATAATAGACAAGGAAGAAGTATTTTCACAAAACATCTGCCAATTGGTGTTTTCCTTATAATGAAATGATAGTGTAAAAATGGCGTAAATAAGTAAACAAACTCACCTTGTTTTTGGTGAAAAATATCTCGTTAATTAGACATGAATTTTGTGAAAAGTCATAATTCCATTAAAAAAAAATTATGTGGTTTGTCTTATTTTAGGACAATTCAAATTGTTGAATTTAAAAAAAACAAACAAACTTCACAAAAATTAAATTGATCCACTTATAACTAACTCCATGTATAAATTACTAATCCACGTAATTATTAGCTTTAATTAATTAACAATGGAGCTAATGAAATCAACCTTTAATGTGTGTTTACTTTTATTGGATTGATCACTTAGAACACGCAAAGAAATTTTTTGGCTAAATTGAGTATGACGGAAGAATGTTGAAATACATTATTACCCTATGGAGAATGTTCAAAGATTACAAATATAATATAAAGTATCTAAAAAGAAGAAAGGTATATTTTGAAAATTAAGGAATGTAAAGTATTTTAAAAGAAGAACATGTGGAAAATGTTCAAAGATTGCAAATATAATATAAAGTATCTAAAAATACACTTTTATTGTTTTGATTCCTATATCAAATCTTCCCAGGCAATTTAAAGACTTCCATCCTATATCACTCTGTAACCTCTGTTACAAAATTATCTCAAAGATCATTGCCAGAAGAATTCATCCCTTTCTCTCTCGGGCACTTTCTGAAGAACAACTTGGCTTCCTAAAAGGGAGACAAATTCTAGATGTTGTTGGAGTTGCACAAGAATTCATACACACCATAAAGACAAAAAAACTAAAAGCCATTCTTCTAAAGCTGGACCTTAAAAAGGCCTTCGATTGCATCAACTGGAACTTTCTGCATCTTATTCTTATACAGAGTGGCTTCGGAATTATTACAACCAATTGGATTTTGGGTTGTATCTCCTCGGCCACCCTTGCTATTCTGATCAATGGGGAAGCTACAAAATATTTTCATTGTGAGAGAGGGCTCCGTCAGGGATGCCCTCTCTCACCACTTCTTTTCATTATGATCCTGGAAGGACTCAACATCTTACTCAAGAATAGCCAAGCGGATGGGCATCTAAAAGGGATAAAAGTCACGGGGCTGACACATATTCTACATATCCTTTTTGTAGATGACGTGTTGATCATGTCTACTACCAATCTTGTTGAATGGACCATCATTCACTCTCTCATAAACACCTTTTGCGTTGTTTCAGGTTTAGAAACCAATTTCCATAAATCCGTCTTCCTGGTTTCGAATGCACAGGAAACTTTGCAAACATAATTAAAAGAGTTGTTCGGAATTGAATCTCTCGAGCTATCGGAGGGATTTACCTATCTAGGACACTTTATAAAATCTTCCACCTATACAAAAAAAGACTAGATCTGGCTATTAGACAAATTTGAAGGCAGAATACACAATTGGTGCAACAGATTGCTCTCTATGGGAGGTAGGTATGTTCTGATAAAAGCAGTCTTGGAAAGCCTCCCGGTTTTTTGGATGGCATTAGCCCACATCCCTGCTTCTGTTTTGAAGACTCTTCGTCAACTTATCTTTACCTTCCTATGGACCGACAGCAAGATGAACAAAGGTTTTCATCTCAGCAGATGGGAGGTAATATCAAAACCAAAGTTGATGGGAGGTTGGGGCCTTAAAAATTTGCCTCTCTTTTATAGGGCGCTCTCGGCTAACACCCTTTGGAGAATTTTAACAAAGCCCGGTCTATGGAGTAGAGTGATAAAAGCTAAATATCTCCAACACCTTCCTGTTCACATCTGGATCAGATCCACCTCGGAGCGTCCTACAAAAGGCTCACAGACCTGGAAACATCTCTCATCCTCCCTACCGATCATTCTTCAGTGGATTTCGTGGAAACCAGGCAATGGTTACTTGATTGAAGTCGGCAGAGACAACATTCTAGGATTGGGCAGAAACGCCATGCTCTCTCCTCCTCTTCTGGCGCACCTACACGATAAGAGTCTTTTTTTCTTGCATCAATTCTGCATCTCGACCAGTGGGGGACCGTTAGGTGACATTTGGCTCAAAGGCTCGGATCTTCAACTGGACTCCGAGTTTAAAATTGAATGGGACGGCTTCATCCAGCTCATAACGGAAGCAGGCGTTCGTCTACAAGGTAGGCCGGATACCCTCATCTGGACGGGAGGAGACTGTTCCGGCCTGCTCACTGCAAAAAACGTTTACCAAGCTTTGGCTAAAAAAATATGGACTCCTATAAATGCTAGCTGGAGACAGAGGATATGGAAGGGCGACTGCCCATTGAAGCTAAAACTCTTCGTGTGGCTTCTGATCGAAAATAAATTACTGGTCTGGGAAAAGCTTCAAGCTCGTGGTTGGGAGGGCTCAAATCGTTGCATCCTATGCAAACAATCCAGTGAATCAGTTCTCCATGTCTTCTTACATTGTTCTTTCACCCGCTCGATTTGGTTTCTTTTATCATCGGCGTTAAAGTTCGCCTCATCTTGGATGGGTACCAGTGTGCCCCTCTGCTTTTGTAACTAGTTTAGTGATAACAGATCTCATACTTTGCTCCCTGTCCATCTTTGCTGGCAGGTCTGGAAGGCCTGAAACGCAGCGATTTTTGAAGAGAAGCCTCCATCGATTCATAGTGTGGCAAATTACATTCTTGCTGAGGCGGCCGATTCAAGTAACAAATTAAAGGATCTGCCACCCATCAGACACAAATTTGTTATTCCACTTGACAGGGCAGTTGCCTAGTTCGATGACGCAGCTCAACAAGGGGGCACTCTTTGTGGGGCCGGGGGAAAAATTGCTCTAAACTCCCACACTTGCATCCGCTGGACTCTAAACTGCGGACAAGGATCTAACATGAAGGCAGAACTTTTGGGTGTGTGGGCATCTCTCATTCTAGCATGTCGCCACACCGATGAGCTGTTACTTCTTGGAGACTCCAAAATTACTATTGATTGGTTGAATGGTCTAGCAGACTTCTAGGTGGCAGCCCTTGAGTGCTGGAAAGAGAGAACCCAATATGCTACACTCCTGTTTAGAAAGCTCTCATTCTCTCACATTTACTAAGAGGAAAACAGTGAGGCGGATACCCTTTCTAAAAAAGCATTGCACCTGCCACCAGGCCAAATCTGTTTTACAAAATGGGAGGATGGCAATGAAGTACCAGCCATCACGAACAAGCTTTGATTTGCCATCTTCTGTTTTTTATTCTGCATGCCCTTTGATCTGAAAGTTGATCATAGATGAGGATAGGATTAGATAGTTTTGACAGTATGGTATGCTCCAAGCATTAAGCATAATTATTCCTTTGTAATCTGTTTTTCGAGAAGATGGTTTTTGTATATTTTTATATCCTTATGAATATAAAGAGCATTTTTTCTCGTGGAAAAAAAAAAGTATCTAAAAAAAAGAAAAACATATTTTGAAAATTAAGGTATGTAAAGTATTTTAAAAGAAGAAAAGAAGTGATGTAGATGAAGACGACACGTAACTTATAAAAGGAAGATATTCCAGAATTGACCTAAAAGGAAAATATTCCAAAATTGACTTTTCATTTTTAAGTAGATGTCAAAGGAAGGAAATACTTTATGTAGATGAATTATTTTAATTTAATATTATTTTAGGTAGATGATTCATTTTAGTTTAATATTATTTGTAACTAGATTTGAAAAGAAATAAGTATTTTATGAAAATAATTTATATCAATTTAATATTATTTGTAAATAGATGTTAAAGAAATGAAGGAATTGAATTTATATGAAAGGATAATAATCATTATTTCCAATAAATGAATGAAAGGATAATAATCATTCTTTCCAATAAATGAAGTTAAATTCAATTAACATTATAAAAAAAAAAGCACTAACCAAAAAAATACATTATATAAATAATTTATTTTAATATAATATTATTTGTAAATAATTTATTTTAATATAATATTATTTGTAAATAGATATGGGAGTTTCAAAATACATTATATAAATAATTTATTTTAATATAATATTATTTGTAAATAGATGTGAAAGGTTGAGGGAGTTTTTTTATTTATAACATTTTAGCATATTTTCAAGGAATGAAAATTGATAGTTGATGTATTATTATACTTGTAAATAGGTATGGTATATAGCTTTGAGTTAAACTTAACTTTATACTAGTTCATGGTTGACCATAAAATATACACCCTTTTATCTAAAGTTTTAAAAAATAATTATTTATTTTAAATTTTAAATCTTATCTATCTGATATTTTATTGGCCAAAAACTTTGAAGTCTTATTGTTGCCTTCACTTCCTCCAATATTATTGTAATAAATATTTCTTAATTTTTTATGTATACTGTCAAAAGTTGGGGACCCATCTTACAGAATTCATACTAAAAAATTGAGGCTCTTATCTTATGGTTATCAAACTTCATATGACCGCAGATATTGCACATGCCAAGGCCATGTGTATTGGTTAAAGAATGAATTGGATCTTACAAGATGGGAATGTATTATAATGGAGGAACATGATGGTTATAGTTACTTTACTCCGGTGAATTTGTTTTTTTTAATTTTTAGATGTATGAGTACCTTTTGGTTATGAGAAGTAGTGGCCTCTTTCTTAATATACTATTTTGTTAATTTTATTAAATGATATATTCTTGATTAGTATAAAGGGAATTTATTATCTTAAAATGTAATAATGTAATGTACTATTTTGTTAATGTTATTGAATGATATATTCTTGATTAGTATAAAGAGAACTTATTATTATATATATATAAAAAAAATGAAAATTTTTGTTTTAATTTAATATTAATATTTATAAGTGATTAGAAAGAAGATATAAAATGTAGAAAGATGAAAATATTAAGTGTATTAAATGTGATGGAAAAAGTATATGGAAAAAGATAAGTAAGGAAAATAAAAATAAAAATTTCTTAAAAAATTATGATGAAATATTAAAAATTTTAAAGGTAAAAATTATCGTATCGGGAGTAGTGAGATGCTCTACATCTCAATGTGGGGAAGATTTTGTCACGTAACATTACATCACGTAGTCTCAGTGTTCTAAATCTCAATATGGGGGAGATGTTGTCATATTACTTAACATATGTGATAACAACAAAAAAATTAAATAAAAAATAAATAACTACATACCGTAATTGGAACAACAATACCCTGTCAATCTTCCCAAGTCCTCCTTCATTGTATCTCATCTAGTTGAGCAGTTGGGACCCAATACCTGTAGTGTGTTTTTCAAAGCTAGGAGAAACAACACAATCATTAGTCTTAGTACATAAATCAACAACATCTTGCTTACAAAGAAGACATTAGTTAGGTTTGTACATCAGCAACTTCAATTACTCCCTCCCTTAAACACAACTAAAGGATGTAGTAGCAGCGATAGTGCTCGTCAAAAACACCAGTCAATGAACAAAAAATAGTCAAAACACAGTCGACTAGAGTTTTTTGACCGCATATTCGTCGACTAAGTTTCAACTAGTTCTTGTTCGTCAACTGGTGTTTTCGACGAGCACTATCATTGCTACTGCATCCCTCAGTTTTGTTTAAAGGGGGGAGTAATTGAAAGTGTTGATGTATAAACCCAAATAATGTCTTCGTGTTGACTCGACTGGTTTGTTGAATCAACTTGGCTTTGATAAGACTGATCGAACCATGTTCGACTTTATTTTCGGGAGATGTACTTCTGCTTATTGTACCTGATATAGAGACTTTTTGGATACATAGACTATCTAGACTGATAGAAACCGTTTGGATCAACAATGATTGATTTGGTGCACTTTTTGTCTAGTCAATTGATCGACTAGATCATGTTGTCTTGTTGTCTAGTTGATTTTCGATTGGGACTGTGTTTTGGACAATAGTTTTGCAGCCAGTTTTCAATGGATGACTGACTTTTTTGCATTGATCAGCATTAATGGTGATAATATTTAGAATTCTTCAGGAGTGTTGTTGTCCTATGTTTGATCATCTTTTGTAGTCAGAACAAATTCACCGGGGGGAATTGTGTAATTTTTTTTCCTCCAAGTTGAGTTTACAGGGGGGTGTTGGAACTGTTTGTTGGGGTTCAGGGGCAGTACCCCCGAAAATTTTTTCCTTGGGAAACGTGTCACCTTTTTTGCCTCTTTTTCGTTTTGCCTTTATTTTCACATCCATTGTTGGGCAGTTTTTCGGCACATGGTTTTTTGTCGATGGTTTTCTATTTCCGGTTAAGGAATTAGGGTTGTTGATTAATCCAGGTCATTGGGTTTCCAGGGGAAAAATATATGTGTAATGTGTGTATTTGTCATTGTATATTTTCTATTCTTTTATTGAAAATTTGTTTGTAGTAAAATATTGTAGAAGGTTAAAATCTATAATGTTATCCCCAAATCCTAGGGATAACTAAGGAGATGATGTCTCGAGGCCCTAAGGTTGCAGACATGGTGTACAAAGAGAAAACTTGACCAGTAGTTTCCACTTGCACAGACGAACACCCACCTGACCACCACAGCCCCAGGATCATCATGAAGGTATCCACTGTTGATATTATGGTAGTTGTGAGAGGTATTAACCTCCATGTGTAACCTTTGGCTATAAAAGGATATTATAGAAGCAAGAGAAACCCTAAACAGATGTGTAGAAACCCTAGAATACAAGTCGGCTTTGTAAAAGAATTAATATTAAAGTATTACCCTCCAAAAAGAGAAGTCGGCCTAGATAGGTGACAAGGAGCACTGTAAATAGAGGGAACTTGAGCTCATTTGTACTCACTCACCTCACTAACTCTCTCAAGTGTGGCGCAAGTTTGGAGTTGCAGCTGCAAGAATGGAAGGTGGATCTTCCAGGGTGATTCTTGGTCTCTCTCTCTAGCGTTATCTAGCCTAATATATGCACCCTACCTTCTAGTATCTCTTGGTGGTATTCTTGGTGACATTCTTGGTGGTAATCTGATATTCTTGGTGCATTCTGATATTCTTGGTGAGCACAACTGCAACTATTGCAGTTGAGTATTGTCCTTGTTCTGTGGTTTTGGGAATTTATGTCTGGTGCGCTATCTTTGGAGAAAGATGCACTCTCATTATTATCTATTAGTTCTAGTGATGCTTCCAGAATCATTCTATCTAGCAAAGGTTATGGTGCTCGAGGGTGGTTGTGTGCCTATGGTTGGGTGATAATATTGTGATATTATCTATGGTAAAATGAGCACATCGAATATTTTAATAGTTTATGGCCCCACGCTACCTTCAGAACAGCCTAACCTCTGAAAGGTAGAGCGAGAATTCTTTCTCAAGCTCATTGTAGCACCAGTTGCAACTGTAACTAGGGTTTCTAATTTTGTAGTTGCAGCAAACCCTAATCTAATTCTTTGGGCACCTTAAGTGAAGTGTTGGACCTAATTTCTGAATATTCTAGTGTTCCCTAGCCTAGTACGCCCTCTAGTGTCCTCAACGAACAAAAATGTCCATTTTGATTTTTTTGTCAAGTCAAAGGTTGAATTTTGGTCAAAATCGAGTTTATGGTCAAAGTTGAAATTTCAGATTTTCTAGCTTGTTCTAATCATTGAACCTTTTTTATTCAATTTCTAACCTCCTCTTGTCAAGATAGTGTCTAGTTTCATATTAGAAGATAAGTTGAACGATGCTGCAAATTTCAAAGGTATGCACTTGTATATGATTTTCATGTTATATCATCCAGCAAAGCATGATTGTGTTTTATAGGGAATGTACAAGAGACCTTGTCCAAGCAATTATCTTGGATTCAGTACATTTAGAGGAACAAGCAGTTGAGGCTCCAAGTTCCAGGTTTGATTGATCAAATTGTTAAGTTTCAATTTGCACATATCAAGTTTGATAGTTGCTATAGTTGTGACAACAATCTTTGAAAGTTTATATTACTGCTAGGTATACTTGGTTGCATGTAAGTACTATTGATATAGATGTTTTTTACACTTGTTTGAAAAATGAACTAACATCTCCTCTAGGAGATAATTTTTTCTCCCGGGCAGGTCACCTTGGTAATCCTATGATGACTACCATCCTTGTTACCATAGATATGGTCTTGTGAAAATGTTATTGGAAATATTTTTTCTCTTGTTGTTCTTGTTCTGGGAAGGTCACAGGCGATTTCTCTAAGAAGGAGCTAGAGTGACAATTGCAAACATGGAGCAGATGAATCCATCTAGTGGTGAGGCAGGTGATCTCACCATGTACCAATTCTAAAGGAAGTGTATAGAGAAAAAGGAGTTTTGGATCTAATACACTCAGATGTGAGTGGACCAATGTCAACCTCCTCACTAAGTAGGAGAGTACATCTCAGATGATTTCAAGACACTCTACAGAGAGGTCGGGATTAGGAGGGAGCTCACTACAATCATCAACAGAATGGTATGGAATCGTTGGATATAGTGAGATATCAAAATCTTACAGAATCTATGTCCCAGGATAACAGAAGGTCAAAATCAACAGGGACATTACTTTTGATGAGAACATCTCAATGCAGAACCTTCCACCTTTGAAGTAGTCAAGAAGAAAGAATGGAAGGAAGATATGATGGAAGAATATCAATCCATCATGAAAAATGATGTATGGGAAATTGTTCCTAGACCTGAGGGAAAGTTTGTAGTCACTTCAAAATGGGTTTACAAGATAAAATCATGCAGTAGATGTGAGTATCGATAAATACAAGGAAAGAGTCGTGGCTAGAGGGTTCTCCCAGTAGGAGGGAGAAGACTATGATGAGACATTTGCTCCAATTTCCATATACACCTCTATTAGAGCCATCATATCTCTTGCAACATCCATGGGTTGTAGTTTACATCATATGGATGTAAAGACTTCTTTTCTCAATGGATTAATTGAGGAAGAAGTATACATAGAGCAACCTCAAGGTTTTGAGGAACACTCGAGAGAAACCCATGTATGTAGATTAAAGAAGGCCTTCTATGGACTCAAGCAAGCTCCAAGAGCTTGGTATATGCATGAATTGACAGTTACTTGACAAGACTTGGATTTTCCAAGAGCTATGTCGATCCAAACCTTTATTACAAGGTTGTGAATGATGCACCTATGATCCGACTACTATATGTTGATTATTTGTTTCCAATAGGTGCAGATCCTCTCATTATTTAGTGTAAGAGGGATTTAGCCTCTGAATTCGATATGAAGGATCTTGGTCGAATGCATTATTATTTGGGACTAGAAGTATGGCAGAAGCATGGTGAAATATTCTTGGGGTAAGGGAAGTATGTTGTAAAGATCCTTCATAAGTTTGGGATGATGGATTGCAAATCCATGACAACTCCCATGGTGACAAATCTGAAGAAACAGAGAGACTATGATTCTGATCCAGTAGACTCATCCATGTACTGGCAGTTGATTGGATCATTAATAATACCCAGCCAGACATTTACTTTGTTGTGAACATGTTGAGACAGTTCCAGGTGGAACCTAGACATGAGCATTGGATAGTTGCAAAGCACATTTTGATATATCTTTGTGGGATGCTAAATTATCATTTGAGATATGTCTCAAACAGTGATGCACAACTGCATGGATTTACTGATTCAAATTGAGCAGGGACTGCATATGACAGAAAGAGTACTTCTGGTATATGTTTCAGTTTGGGATCGGCTATGATATCATGGGCTAGCAGGAAATAGAAGTATGTTGCACTCAACACTGCAGAAGCAAAGTATATTGTAGCTTATGATGCTTGTACGGAAGCAGTATGGATCTGTAAGTTGGTTTCCATATGATTTGATCAGGTCTTGGATTCGACCGTGATATATTGTGATGATCATAACTATGTGAATCTTTTCAGAGAACCTCATGTTCCATGACATGTCGAAGCACATTGAGATCAAGAACTATTTTTTCTATGATAAAGTCTAGAAGGGAGAAGTGATTCTCTAGTATATCTCCATCAATGAGCAGACAACTGATATTTTGATGAAGTCTCTATCCAAGATAAAGTTTTCATACTTGAGGGACAAGCTGGGACTCATGGAGATTTCTCCCTTGGTTGAGAGGGAGCGGATGACTTGCTCGGTTGGGAGGGATTGTTGATATATGGCATCATGGATAGTCAGTGTGTTGGTGGTTAGAAATCCTCCAGGTCAAGAATGGTCCAGGCAGAACAAATTGTTGGTGGACAGACATTCTCCCTGTAGAGAATGGTCCAGGATTGACGGATTGTTGGTGGACGGACATTCTCCCTATGGAGAATGGTCCAGGTTGACAGATTGTTGATGTACCATGGATAACTGTGCTTCTAGGGAATTTCTTGGACAAGTAGAATGGTCCAGAACAACTATTCTTCTAGGACGTATGTTTGGATTAGAAGAATGGTCTGTTTCCCTGAGTTCACAGAAGTGACTAGAGTGGGGAGATTGGTATGGGACATACATTTTCCCTGAGTTCACAGTAGTGGCCAAAGGGAAAATGGTCCTTGTAGCTCATTGTGGGGCTTTCAACATCTATTGGGACAATCATTATTCTAGGATGTATGTCCGGAATAAAAGAATGGTCCTTGTATCTCATTATGGGGCTTTCAACATCTATTGGGACGGTCATTCTTCTAGGACGTATGTCCAGATTAGAAGAATGGTCCCTATATCACTCTATTGAGTGAGTGAGTTATGCGAGACACTTTGTTGAGTGTGTTGGGTCCAACACATGACTTATTCAACATCATGCTCAATTACTCACATGGAGTGTGGCCTCGAGAGATGATGCAAATGATGATATGATTTGATGCCAGGAGACTATTGTACTGCATGGTGATAGTTTGTGTAGCTATTAGTTGATTGCAGTGGAGATTGTGTGTCTCTGGACAGTATCTATGTGCTATTGTGGTGGAAGTGTTCCACTGGTAGTGACTGTGTGTCACTAGATAGTAGTTGTACGCTACTAGGAGTGGTTGTGTACCACTGGATAAAAGTGGTGTGTTTTTATGGATTGACATTGTTGTAATATATTGGATGACATTGTAGTAATTGTGTACTACTATTGGATTTCCATGGATACTATTAGTAGTGTTGAAGGTGTTTCCTAGGCTGGTATGCCAACTAGTAGTGTTGGAGGTGATTTCCAACTAGATGGATAGTGATGATGATGCTCATGACTTGATCTGTGTGATCATGAGATAGCATGTGTGGCTATGATGATGCTACCTGTAGAATGGTCTGCAAGACTATGTGAGCCTTTCCCATGCCATGTGAAATGTATGGATGTGTTTGAGGCCATTACATTTAATACCTCCCTAGCTAGGAGGGAGTGTTGATATTATGGTAGTTGCAGGAGGTATTAACTTCCATGTGTAACCTTTGACTAGAATGGAATATTCCAGAAGCAAGAGAAACCCTAAACAGATGTGTAGAAACCCTAGAAGACTAAGTAAAAGAATTAATATTAAAGTATTACCCTCCAAAAAGAGAAGTCAGTCTAGACAGGTGACAAGGTGCTCTATAAATAGAGGGTGCTTGATCTCATTTGTACTCACTCACTCTCTCAAGTGTGGCGAAAATTTGGAGCTGCAGTTGCAAGAATGGAAGGTGGATATTCTAGGCTGATTCTTGGTCTCTGTCTCTAGTGTTATCTAGCCTAAGATATGCACCATACCTTCTAGTATCTCTTGGTGGTATTCTTGGTGACGTTCTTGGTGGTATTATGATATTCTTGGTACATTATGATATTGTTGATGGTATTTTTTGTGAGGGCAACTGCAACTGTTGTAGTTGAGTATTGTCCTTGTTCTATGGTTTTGGGACTTTCTGTCTGGTGTGCTATCTTTAGAGAAATATGTGCTCTCTTGGTCATCTGTTGGTTCTAGTGTTGCTTCTAGAATCATTCTATCAAGCAAAGGTTATGGTGCTCGGGGGTGGTTGCATGCCTATGGTTGGGTGACAATATTATGATATTTTCAATGGTAAAATGAGCACATCAAATATTTTCACATCCACCACATCAGTTGGCCTCTAGAAGACATTGGGTCTTGCTCCATGAGGTAAAAGTTAGGTACTATGGTGAGTTTCATTTTAATATTTGAGGCATTTGAGTTTGTTTCATCTATTACTACTTTTGATTATGTGACATTTGCATGGAAATTATGTTATTTTCCCTGTTTCACCTTGGTGGTTGACATTGAGCCCTAATAAGTGGGTCACCCTAAGGAATAGGTGTGCTACTAGGAGTTCCTTTTGACGAGTTATTGTTCCATTCCTGACCATACTTGTCACTTTCCACACTTTATCCCCTCATATCCTCACCTTTTGGGTTTTTCGGGTGTACTGACCCAAGAAGGGGTTGCCTCTCACTTCATGGGAAGAAGGGGCCAAGGCCCAAAGGATTTTGGCTATAAAAAGTTAAAATCTTGATTATGAACCTTCCAGATGCTCTCCCAAAGAGGTCTTGAGAGAAATGAAAAGATTCTCCTAAAAAATCAAAGGCCTTCAAAAGCAAACACATAACATAAATGCCCCACTTGATTGATAGATCTACACAAAGTGCATTACAAGCTAGACTATACCCCCATGGCACTATGTGTACTTCTCCCTTCAAGCGACACATTGGTACTACCCCCCAAGCTAATCGATTCACCTTAGGGAGTACTCAATGTTTGGACCTTAATTAATTAATGGCAATAAATGGGCTTGGAAAAATGATGCATTGAAAACGAAGGTGCAACACACCCTCTACAAAGGCACCCATAAATGAGACACTAAAACCCCTTGTATGTCATAAACCCCATTCCCAAAAGTCTTCCCCTCATCCATGACACCTCATCCACATGACTTAGAAGGAGGTCCCCTCGGGAAATACCCCTAAACTTTCTGAACGATTCACCCAATAGGTCGCTTTGTCAACCCTCCCATACCTAAACTTGGCAAGTTGCATAGGGTCTTTGAGCATTAGTTTATTTTGATGAGGTGGTTTGGATGTAGTTTCTTATATGGATCTTTTATTGATTTGATTTACTCATCACAATTCTTTGACTTGAGATCCTTGGAGGGAATATCCATTTTTCTTTGCAGGATCCAGCTGGTGGACAGTTTTGGAGGAACAAGCCTAGCTTTGGCTTCCATGGGGCTTGAAGAACACCGGTTGGATTCCAAGGGCCCATATGTTGGATCATAGAATAATTCCTTTGGAGGCCTAGAAGACATCATGGAAGACCTAACCTAGCCCCTACCACCCAAACATTTTTCCCAAGAATGCCAAAACATCACCCTTGAAGGCTTGACGTCATAGAGGGGCTAGGGTTTAGTGGTGGTTGAGGAAACTTGGAAAATTTTGGAGGAAAGAGCCCATGGATCATGGAGGATATGGCTTGGATTGAAGACATGTGTCTTTTGGAAGCCCAACATCCCTTCTCCAATCTCAACGACTTGACTTAAAGTGCCAAAAGTTAACCAAAAGGAGGGTGACATCATGTTTTAGGGTTTCTTTCATGTGCAAAAGTATGAATTAAATAAATTATTTTGTAAAGGGGGGAGATTAGGGTTGTTGACCCCTTATCTTTTGGTTTACCCTAAACTATGTGGACAAACTATGCTTAATACATTTTGTATAACTAGAGATCATTTGTGTCTCATTTTCATCATAGCTCTCTCATTGTGAGAATCCTTCCTAACTTAAATTTGCGCCCTCTTTGGGAAATATCTTTTCTCTTGTTCTCTTGTTATGGTTTATTCATTCTATTGGTGGAATAAGTAGTGCGCTACCTCTCTTGGGGATTTTCTATTTCATTTGTGGTGGATTTATCTTGGTAAGAGGAGATCTATCTAGTCATTTCTTGGACTATGTAAGGATTTATCTTGTTGATGCTTCATTTGCTTAGTTACAATTTTGATTTGATAGATTTATTGGGGAGTATAAGGATTTACATCCCCACCATTATCTATCATTTTTGTCTAGAAGTTATTTGTTGCACAAGGTTTTACTAGGAGAAGTAAAAGGGTTTACACCCTCCTAGTATCTCCTAGTTAGAATTCCCTTGCCTTGGGGAGTAAAAGGGTTTACACCCCCAAGGATATAGCACTTATTAGTTCTTAACTTATTTTACTCGGTAACCCAATAACTAAAGGCACTATAAATAATTGCATTGGAGAAATAAAATCTTGCATTGGTTAACGTGAAAACTCGGGATTTTGAGGTTGTCTAAATTGGAATCAATTCTATGCTTTATATGATTGGTTGAGCCAATAGGGTGTCACCTTTGGCTAAGTGATTCTTGATTTTGTCATAACATTTTATCTACATCCATTAGGGATGCATAAACCCAAATACAACTTTCTAATTTACTCACAAACCAATCATTAAAAGTTGCTAAAAGTTTGCCCCTATAATCTACTAACTCAAGCACACTTTTTGGGTGGATTGTTGGAAATTTTTGATGGTTGATATCTTGGATGTAACAAATTGAATGCTAAATACATAAGGCTGCAAATTATATCTCTGCAATACTATTTATTATAGCCTTATTTCAAGCAAAAGTCTTCATCTTTCATTCTCGAGTTAAACTAGTATTTACTAGCATGTCTCTTGCTTATTCTACTAGACTTTTAGCATATTCATTTGCATCTCTTATTTGCAATTAGGGACAACAATCTTAATTTTCTTGTCCACCTAGCATATTACGTGCATACTTGGATTTTCTTGTTTCCCGAGCAGGTACAATCACCCTTTGCAGGTACTCATACCTCTGGAAACTATTCGCTACCACCAATACTCTTTCCCAAGCCTTTATGAACTTAGTATCTTGACCTATACGGGCTACGCTTCCTTCATCCCACTTTTTGTCTCATTTCCCCCTNCCCGAGCAGGTACAATCACCCTTTGCAGGTACTCATACCTATGGAAACTATTCGCTACCACCAATACTCTTTCCCAAGCCTTTATGAACTTAGTATCTTGACCTATACGGGCTACGCTTCCTTCATCCCACTTTTTGTCTCATTTCCCCCTAGGGTCACCAGGATTCCCACCTTGAGGTGATTACTTCATCTCTAAAGTGATGGGAATACCTACCTAAGGTGACAGTGGGTAGGTATTCTCTTAGATATCACCATATTATGGTTGGGTTGGGATTTTCCCAACCTACAACTTGTGCGATAATGGGAACATTGGGTTCCATCGTAAACCTCACCTTGACGATTAAGGTACTTGGTGCTTTCTTTGATGTTGCTCAATCTCCATCTCGATTCACGACTAAATTAATAATCATTCAAGACTGCCTAAAAATCCTGATTCAACTTCTCAAATAGGCAGGGATGAGTTAACCAATTATTTAGGTCGATGACTGACTAAACTATTGGTTGACCATTTCCACTTCGGATCCTAGATCCACTTTTAATGGACAAGTACAACTGACTCTATCTCGTGATTATTGGTTTGGTCCATGAACGGAAATCATTTATAGATGATCCTTATGGATCGGTCTATCATCGAGAGAGAGATCTCTTTGTGCTCTCATGGAGCGTGCTTGTGCTTTTGTGCAACAATGTCTTTAGACGCCACCAATACTCTCATATCCTTCATCCTCCTCTTCGTTTATTCACCTTTTCCAACAATACATATGTATGTAACATGTAAAATAAATAAATTATCATAAATCCACTTATACAAAGATCTATCAAGCAAAGAGGAATCAAATTCCTAAAGGTGTAACTTTTTTTATCATTTAATATAAAGGAATTAATATATAACATGGAATTAAATGATTTAAAAAATTATACATTAAAAAAATTGATCCCTTGATAAATAAATCTAAGTTTAAGATGAAATTATATTGATATATTTTTAAAATAATTATTTAGAATATTAAAATTAAAGCATGATTTTGAAAAGTGTGTAAAATGCACTTCACACACACACACACACACACATATATATATATATCACATGATGTGATTTTAAGTAAAGCTTGTGCTTTGAGTCCTATACAAGATAAGATATAGGAAGTTAAATATTTCTTTTAAAATTGATAAAATTTGTTTAGATAATAAAAATATAATAGAAAATAAATATAATTAAATGAAGTGGTATGATTAATGTTGGTTTGTTGAGAGGGGCAATTGTTGCGAGGGAATATTATGTGATCTAGAAGGAAATTATATTGTTGATTATGCTTGGGGATCATTAGGGAATACTACAAACAATGTTGTTGAGGCATACACATTATGGAAAGGAGTCAGAATTGCAAAATTTAAACGTCTTTGGAAGTTGATCGTATAAGTTGATTATGTTGTTCATTATGCTTGGGTATTAGGGAATACTAAAAACAATGTTGTTGAGGCATACACATTATGGAAAGGAGACATAATTGTAAAATTTAAAGGTCTTTGGAAGTTGATCATATAAATTGGGGACTGTATGATCGTGATAAAGGCTCTTATCAATCACAAAAACATTGAAATCAAGGCCATTCTAGGTGCAATTTATCGGGCCCTTAATATTCTTAAGGATTTCGATGAATACAAGTTCTTCCAAATCAAACGTGAACTGAATAACCATGTTGATTGATGGGATAAGCAAGGTTCATCACTCAGAGAGGGTGTTATTATTATAAATGGAGAGCAAGGTTACGATCACATCCCTTAACTCAATGGTAATATTAATTACAAATTTCATACGACAATTGGTGCGTAGGATTGTTCACGTGGCTAATTTTCCTTTACACAAACTTTTATTTGCTTGCATGGTTTACATTTATGGTCACTTGCATGGGCTAGGATTTCTTATTTCTTCGTCAGTCATGGAATTCATTGTTGGAGGTTCTTCTGATTCATGGCATGGTCTTTTGGAAGTTGAGAAGTACAGGGTGGATGAAGGGTGGATTGAAGGGTGTCTAATGTTGGTGGTTTCTCCTCTATTGACCATGTCTTGTCTGGTAAATAGTTATATTACTTGTGTTTTGCTTCCTATCTGGGATTGCAAAGTTTATGAATTAGATTTTAAAAATGTAGCTTCTTTCAAGATTGTTGGGTTAACTATCATTAGCCCTTATAATTACCCCGGTATTAGTTTTCTGGGAGATTTCCTTGGTTTCCTCATCTGGGAAGGAGAATATTTGGAGAGTGGCTTTGCTTCTATTTCAACTCTCTTTAGGTCTGGTTATCTTGCAAAGTTTATAGATATAGGGATTATATATGGTGATATTCCTTTATGGATTATGGATATCTTTTCATTGTGATTTTTTCTAAATGTTTCTTTAAGGGGTGTCAAGGGTTTGTGGTTTGGTTTGTTGGAGGCTCTTGTTCTATGTTTTGTTTTTCCAGTTCTCTCTTCCCAGATTATTTGTGAGGTTGTTCCTGACTTTTCTTATTTTGGAAATTCTGGCTATGTTTACCTTGTGTGTTTTCACAAAGCAAGAAGCTTTGTTTGGAATGTTGTTTATTTTTCTGACATAAACCACCACAGTGAAGTGAATATAATTCTTAGAAACATGTATGAAGGAAGGTTGTGGGAAGTTGGGGTCGATTTTCCTATTGTTCCCATTATATTCAAGTCAGTATGCATTGTATCCAGGAGAGATCGGTTCAAATATACTAATAGTTGTGGGAAGTGTCTTGGTCAAAGCATGGATATCTCCAGAATGGAACTCAAGCAGATTCTTCATCACCATGAAGAGATTTTAAAGGTAAACTTTTCTACTCTTCATCGGCTATCTGACAAAGTGGGGAACCTGGAGCATTCCTTTAATGAACATATTGAATTTTTGGAATCCTAATGATGGGTGGAGTGTCCACTCAAAACATTGGACATTTCGAAACCTCTCACACAATTACATCTAGAAAAATCTTTATCAGTAGAGTGTCAATTTTTAATAACTTCGATGTATTACTATGTTTCTATATTTTGGTTGAGTAATATACTAGGGTTTCCATAGTTTAGGGTTTCTGCAAACTGCACAACACTGTACCTGTGATCCTAGTCAGTCCTGCCCACGCAACATGACCTCAAACGGAGGGGTAAAAAACCCCTCATACAGGAATGTTATGGCAAATGAGATGGATGGCGTCGGAACTAGGAGACCCTCCTTTGAACCACCACTACACCTCAAAGAGCACCTGCTGCAAGAAGAACAAAGCAATGGGAAAAGTATGGATATGGAAGGCGAGTCGTCGCAACCAAAGGCATCTCGGAACTAGGTACCAGGTAAATGCATACAACAAGCACCAATAGCTTCAAAATATGTAATAAAATCCACAAGGGTAGGAGAACATACGCAGTTTATGAAATATCATGCTCTAATAGGAAAAAATTTAGGGATCTAGCCATCCGAGAAGGATCTCATAAAATGGATCAAGAACTGGTGGAACCCAAAAGAGGACTATGAACTACAACTAAGCTCAAAAGGATTCTTCGCAATCATATTCTACAACTTGAAGGACAAGGGCAGGGTTTTTTAAAATGGCCCATACTTCTACAACTCGGCGGGGCTATATCTGTGGTTCTATATAGATCGCTTCTTCCAGGAGAAAGAAGACTTTTCATGTGCCCTAGTTTGGATACACATGTATTCCTTCCCTCAGGAGTTCTGGCTAGAGAAAATCTTGGTGGGCATAGGAAACATGTTGGGTAGATATGTCAAATATTCAGAGGCCACAAAGCAGTGAAAATACATGTCTTATGCTCAAATATGCATTTACATGAACATCTCAAAATCCCTACCAGCATATGTTACCATAGTGTATCAGGATGAGGAATGGACACAGACCATAGACTATGAGCACATGCCCTTTAGATGTCGAAAATGCCATGAACATGGGAATATCTCCAGAGACTGACCCCTCAATGCACCAACATGTCCAACGACAGAGGAAACGCAACAAGATGGTTTCACCCAGGTGCAAGGGCACGAGAAGCACACATCAAAAAAAGCAATGTAGATAGATAACAAGAAAATCCCAACCAAAAATCCTTTGACACTCTCAGCAAGTTACTAGATGCAGAGGAGGTGCAAAACCCTCATAAAACAAGGGCACCCGGAAAAGGAATCAGTAAGGACAAGCAAACCCTTGAGCAAGTATTACAATAGATCTCAGGCCAGACTCTCCAAGCTTACACAACACAAGGAACAATCCCAGACCAGGACGACTGTGACATCATAATGCAGATAGATGAAAAGGAGCTCTCAGCCATTGATATAGATAAGATGGAGGATTCCTTCAACCAAAAATAACTACAATCCATTCTGGCGGAACAACTTAGAAAATTCCACAAATTATTCATCGACTCCACTGCATGAGCCACCTCACAACTTGGTGTACACCTGGAGCCCGACCCATATCCCAAGATGAACCAAAAAGAGAGTAAGAGATGGGGGCGTAAGATGGCACAACAACTAATCAAAGAGGTAGGAAACTTCATGATTAACTAAGGGAAAATACAGTTCCTCTTGGAAGGCTTTTTCCACCCCCCCACACTTAAATATGATGAAGATCATCACTTGGAATATTAGAGGTCTCAATGGAAGATCCAAGAAAAGGATTCTTCGAAACTATGTTAAATCAGAAAATCTTGATATCTTACTACTTCAGCAAAACTAAAAGTGCAGGTAGTATAGAAAAAGAAACTTGCAGAAGATGTTGGAGGCATTGCAACTTCACCTACACTAACTCCAAAGGGGCAGTAGGGGGATTAGCCATCCTCTGGAATCCAACCACCATCATCTTGGAACCCGCCTATTCAACAATGGGAATGCTTACGGCTAATTATAGAGTAATAGGGTCTAGCAAAGAAGGAGTCATAACGAATGCCTATGACCCTCAACTAAACCAATAAAAATATCACTTCATAGACAGTCTAGCCTACATTAACACACTGGGAGGATATTTCAACATCATCCTCGCCCTAGAGGAAAAAAGTGGGGGTCTAAAATGTCTGGAATAGGACATTAACAAGTTCTGCCACCTTATAGACAACCTTAACCTAATAGATATAGAGGCAAGGAATGGCCCCTACACTTGGACCAACAAGCAAGCAGGGACTCTAACACATTGCAAGTTGCCTATATCACTTTCTACTTTCGGAGAACATAACGCTTGAAGGCCCAATTATTGAAGCAGACATCTTACCAAAGGCTGGATCAGATCACTGGCCAGTCCATCTTTGGGTAGAGACAGTGGCAACACCAAAGTTCAAACCCTTCCACTTTGAGAAATTCTGGTTAACCCACCTAGACTTCTCAGAACTTTGTCGAACCTGGTGGGCCAACACAGAAATTGAACATGGAACGTGGATCTACAAATTTGAACAACGCCTGAAGAATTTCAAACAACAACTATGGGACTGGAACAAAAACGTTTTTGGGGACATTTTCCTTGCAAAAAAATCCCTAGAACAATGTTTGGAGGAGGTTTGGCGAGATTCCATGGTCTCGAGCTACTCAGAAGCCTTACTACATGCGGAAACGAATCTAAAAAAGCAACTTGTGGAAAGACACAAACAGGAGGAGATCCTTTAGAGGCAAAAGTCTCGGGTTCAATGGCTTAAGGAGGGAGAAAAAAACACAAATTTCTTCCACCGCTCCATGATCCACAAATGATACATCAATCACATAACAAATCTTGAGGACTCACAGGGTAACACTCTTATGGACCATACAAACATTGAAGAGGAGCTAGTAAGATACTACAAATAAATTCTCTCAGAACCCCCTTTGGATAGAATGCCATCCATCAGAAGAATCACTCAGCATATCCCCACCCTCATCACCACAGAGTAGAATATTTCCCTCATGAGACCGATCACACAAGAAGAAGTGGACCAAGCCATCAAGGAAATGCCACCGGGTAAGGCCCCTGGGTTGGATGGCTTCTCCATGGATTTCTTCCATTATTGTTGGTCGATGGTTCGAGAAGAGGTTTTTCCACTAGTGGAGGAATCCAGAACCTCAAAGCAAGTACTATCATCTCTTAATGCCACTTTCCTCACTCTGATCCCTAAAGAAGAGCGTGTTACCAATCCAAAGAAGTTTCGGCTGATTGCGCTATGTAATGTCATCTACAAGATAATAAAAAAAGTCATATCTTTGAAGCTCAAACCCATACTCCCTTGTATCATTTCCAAGGAATAGTCAGGTTATGTGGAGGGGCGACACATCATGGACAACATAATTCTGGCTCATGAAATAATCCACTCACTCAAGACTACCCACACTGCATGAAATATTTTGATAAAATAAGCTGGAAATACATGCATTTTGTCCTCTTAGCCTTTGGGTTCAATACAGATTAGATAGAATGGATCATGAAACTCACCTCTTCTTCCTTTTTCTCCATCTTAGTTAATGGGGTCCCCTCTAATCCCTTCTTCCCCTCCCGAGGCATACGCCAAGGAGACTCACTCTCACCTTTCCTCTTTGTGATCATGGCGGAAGGTTTAGGGCAGCATTTATCTACCTCAATTGCTAATGGAACCCTACAAGGTCTCTCTAAACATGGGCTCCAACCAATAGCCTCCCACAACCAATTTGTTGATGATACCTTGCTCCTGAACACCCCCACTACTAGGGAAATAGCTAACCTTCACACTATACTCTCAAATTTTAGTGAGGCCTCTAGGACCACCTTTAATCTGGAGAAATCATAGCTCTTCTTATTCAACACGCCAACAACAGTTCAACGACACATCTCTCATCTCCTTGACATCCTCCAGTGCTCCCTTCCATCCAAATACCTTGGCTTACCCCTCACATACTCAGTAGCTCATAATACCTCATGGAATTCCCTTATCCTCTCAATATCCAATCGCCTCAGCTCTTGGACCTTCAGAACCCTTAACCTCCCTGCGAGGCTTGTAATCCTAAAATCGGTGCTTCAAGCCATCCTGAACTACATGTTTTCGGCTCTGGCAGCCCCACAAATTGTCATAAAAATCATAAGGAATCTATATAGAAACTTCCTTTGGCACGACCACAAATAGGGAAAAACCTGGTTCTTGGTCAGTTGGGATAAGCTATGAAAACCCACAGCCATAGGGGGCTTGGGGCTCCGTGATCCTGGGAAACTTAATAGTGTCATGGGAGCAAAAATCTGGTGGCGGTGGCTCAAATATCCTTAGGAACTCTGGGAGCGACTCTGGAGGAAAAAATACACTCCTAGTCTACAACAAGAGGAACTCATAAGGCTCAATGATCATATCCAAGGCTCTAACATTTGGAAAGTGTCCTGGTGCAATCACACACTCATTCAAAAACACACTTTCTGGGAAATAAGAAATGGACGAAGTGCTCAGTTCTGAACAGATGCCTGGCAGTAACTCCCTCCCTTGAAATCTATGGAAATACTATCCCCCTACCAGACCTACCTTCTATATTTAAGAGACCTCAAAGTAGCAAACCTATGGATCAACACTCAGCACAACACCCCTTGGTGCAGTTGGAAAATGCTACCTCAAGATCTCCATCTACCGGACAATGTTGAGATGCAACCTTGGAAAGAAACAATGGATAATAGGAAAATTTGTATCAGCGCAGACAAGGACATCCTTCGTTGGGGATACTCCACAACGGGTACTTTCACGATCAAGGAGGCCTATCAGATTCAAGATAACTTTCACGATCAGGAAAAAGATCACATTTGGCACATAATTTGGAAGACCAGGCTCTGGACAAAGGTATCTACCTTTCCTTGGCTTTTGGTACAAAAAAGACTCCTCACCTGGCACAACCTAAGGAAGAGAGGCTTTATTGGGACCTCCATCTTCCATCTTTGCAACCAATAGGAAGAAACCATGGAACATGTCTTCAATCAGTGGCAGGCTAGTAATTAGATCTGGGACCAAGCCACAACAACCATGAGGCAAACAAATCATGACAAAACTAACATTCCAAGTACTTTAATAAATTGGGGCTCTAGGGATTATAAAATCCCAATTCTAAATATAATACGGCAACTTTTTCTAGGTCTTATCATTTGGCATCTTTGGAAAGAGAGAAACAGGTGCATCTTCCACTCTCAACCCTCCCACCTCTTTGATGTCTTGGATAGAACTACAACTAGAAATTGGGAAAAAATTCAAATTCAGTCTTGGACTCCATAGGACATCCCAAATGCCCCTCCAGAATCCAACATTTTCACCGCTTGGAAGAAAATCACCCTGAAGACATGTCTCCTTCTTTCCAATCCCCCCGCCCCTCCAACATGATGCTCCACTTTCTAGAGGTGCCCCCCTCTGGGTTTTGGAAGTTAAATTTCAATGGAGCATCCAAGGGTAATCCAGGACCACTAGGTTTCAAAGCGATTATGAGAGACAACACAGAGAAAATCAAGTGCCTCAAAGCTGTATTTCTGGGGCATGATACAAACAACTCAACCGAGATCTAGGGACTCATAAAAGGCCTCCAACTAGCTCTAAGCCTTAACTTGCAGCCCCTAATAGTAGAAGGAGACTCACAAATCATCATCTCTCTGGTCACAAAAGTTATCCAAGGCTCAAACTTGGAAAAAATAAAACCCATTCGGTGCCTCATAGGTCCCCTCTCTCTTTTAGAAGCCTCACTACTTCCTCCCATCACTATCATCCCCTCACACATTAAAAGGGAGGCCAACAAAGTAGCAAATTGACTAGCAAATGAAGGTGTCAACACCCAGGTAGAGCTCATCATCATTAATACCCTGGACCATCAAGATTCACAACTTCTACAACAGTGCCAAGAACTGGCTCTACAGGATTGCCTCTCCCCGGATGGGGTGACACATGGGCCACACGCGTCATCAGATGGGGAAAATACGAGGGCATTTAAAACCCCTCATTGCCACCCTCCTCCCATGTCCATTTGTGATGGTTAGTTTGCATGAGCGCAAAGGTTTAGTGCATTGGGCCTTAATGGAGACCCAGGCTCGGCTCCTCGGCATCAGTACGATTTCGGTTATGGCCATTAATCCTACACTAATGGCTACCAGATCCATCAAATCCTCCATCCTCCTGGTCTTTTCGTCCCATGGGAAGCTCTATATTGGGCATTTGGGCTCTATGCACAACATCATTTCGCCTATTCTGCTCCATGACTTAGCTCGCACCATTGGTGTTTCTGTCTTCTTAGTACTCTTCTCAGCCATGCCACGAGAAAGAGGTAAACCCCGACGAGGGCCAGCCTACTACAATTGATTTGGCATACACAACCGCCTGGGACTTGCCTCTCGAGCTCTGATACCAGGCGAGGACCATCCGGGTTCTTCTAGTCAAAATTGGTTTGAACAGGCTCAACCAAAGCCACGTCCTTCCAGTACAGAGGGTGTCCATTGTGGATGCCCGGTGTAAGAAGAAATTTTGCCCAATTGGGAGCAATTTTTTCCTTTCATGCCGTCAACCACCTTGGAGCACCGACCTGCCACCTGCACCACCATTCCTTTTTAGGAGCCAGTTGCGATGGGCTACATCATGGAAGAATAAGTCTCACCTCCGAAGGACCACTCGAGACTGAATTTAGCTGCCACCATGGACGAGGACCTTGTCACAGATTCTGCTGCTGCAAATGACTCCATTGCTGCTACCATGGATGAAGACCCTATTGACGACCAGGCTCATGATGATGAAGTTAATGAATACATTCACCCAACTCCCAGCTCTTACAGACTCATGGAAGACCACCTGGTCTTGATCTTTGAGATGAGAAAGGACCTGGCAGAGCATCAGCACCACCAGATCATCTTCGGCAAGTGTCTGGATGCCCTGTATGACTCCCTGTAGAGCGAGCCTGAGAAGAGTCATTGCCCGACTTGTTGCCAGCCTTTCATCTTTCGACTCTGTCAAGATGGACACCCGGGTTCGCCCCATGTCTAACATTTTCACGGGATTTTTTCTCTGGTTTAATGGCTAAGTTTTTGAAATTTTTCATACCATAGTCTCTGGTTCAAGTTCGATAGGTGGTCAGGGCACTCATTCCACCGCCTATTCTGGTTTCCATGCTTGTGACAGAACATGAGGCAAGTCCCCATGTTTGTATGTCGACAGTTGTCGCTTTTTATTAAAGTTTTGGAACAATGAATAGTTTTCTTGTCCACACGTTCTGGTTTCCACTACGGTGGCATAATAGTCGGTGTGCTATAATGTACACTCAAACACGTATGTTTTTTTCTAAGGAAAGATAATATAATTTTTAGTTACAATTTTTTTTTTAAGAACTTTGATCATTTAGCCTATGCAATCTCTTTCTATCAACCATGTGTCTGCGGCCTCTTGTCATGGGAATTCAGAAGACGAGCAAGGGGGTTTGGAAGTGGCTCCCATGGATATTGAATAATATTATCCACAACACAGTGGAGTGAAGGGTGTGTAAGACCATGGCTCATATGTCAACTAATGTATTTCAAAATCATATTTTTGTTAGGATAGTTTGTCAAGAAATTATGTAATCAAATAGTATGGTTGCTTGTTAAGGTAGTATATATGATTTCCAAGGCATTATGAGACATTGACATAATGGAAATAAGCCACATTTTTGTAGAATAATTTCCAAGTTTTGTTGTTTCTTCGACAAGGCGTTTTATATAATATATAAAGCTTCAGTTTCCTAAAAAAAATGTTGGTTTGCTGAGAAATGAGAGTGAATAATTAATATGGTATTCATTAAAGTTGTGTGAATTTTTATTGGTTCGATATCAATTAATTAAATATAATTAAATTAAAAGAAATACATAAGATAGTGAATATTAATATAAATTAACTGATATAGAAATAAAATTAATTTAATTTGAATTGTAATCAATTTCCATATTTTTAATTTCCAAATTTATTAAATTTTAAGAGAGGAAAAAAAAGTCAATCTTTTTAATTTTCAAATTTATTAAATTTTAAGAGATGAAAAAATGTGATGGCTAAATAATTTAAGTGTTTGATTTTTATTGGTTTGTCATAGTTAAATTTAGTAAGATATTAAAAAAAAAAAATGGAATTAGAGGAGTTGTATTATAAAAAGATTACAAAATTTTGTGCATTACAAAGTACATGCAAAAAAGTTTTCATCAACATATTATATAGCACAACAGTAGGGAATAGATTATATAACACAATAATAGGGCTTTCCAGTATGGCTTCTAGAGCCTGGAAGCTTTCATAATAAGGTAAGTTTAGTTTAAATTAGTATGTAAAATGTCGATAGAAAGTGCCTAAAATATTTACAACCTTGCAATACATATATCAAAATTGACACAAAAGAGGATGAATAATATCATATTGAAGTAATGAGGAATTGGGGGATTAATTCTAAAGTGACCTCATTGTTCATGAATAAGGTCCCAATTTTTTGGGTGATTGCTTGGGATGATAATTATCAAAAAATGATAAACACTAAGCCGTGAAAAGAAGGAAGTAAGATGTTTGATTTGACCAGATGTCTGATGATTATCAAAGAATCCTCGATCACTATTAAATTTTGAATGTTGTGTGATATGACGATTTTCAATCCTTGATATAAACCATATAATTATACCAAATTATTAGAAAAGATAACTAGGATCCATGAGTAAGTTGCTTCATTATTTCCTCCAGGGATATAAATAATGTAACACCCCTGGTTCTAATCCCCGTGAATTATCATGTGAATTAGGATGGTGAGCCGATGTGTTGGGGCGAAGAGCCCATATTGATTTAATGTGGTTGGGGGATGAATTTCATATAATGAACATTGAGGTAATTAATAAAAGTAATAATCATTGGCTACGATACGAAAGGGATGAAGAACAATGGATGGGCTATGGTTCCACGAGAGAGAAGGAGTCTAAGGGGGAATTATTCATGGGTATTAATCCAACCCACATTCCTTGATTATTATCATTGTATATAACCTTCTATTTTGATGTGAAATGTGATGAAAGCCAATCATTTAATTCCTGTAAGAGGGTGGGTGTGAGTGGTCACATCCCATAGTTATTGGAGGGCATGGGCATAAGTACAATTAGCTTGTGGAAGAGTGTAATTCAAGTCAATCAATCAAGCAAGAGAGAAAATTTATATGGCCAAGGGGAAAGTTTTTGGATAGTCATGTTTTTGGATGGAGAACAATTTTTACATACAGTTTTTGGGCAGCAAAGGAGGGGTTGAGTGTTGGGAAGAGAATCATCCATGTTGTGCTCTAAGGCAGTCATTATTATGTTGTGATTATGCTAGAAAAGATGCATGCGTTCCTGTAAATTAGGCTGTAAGCCTGTATTTCTTGTTGAGGAAATGTCTCAAGAGCTTTGTGAAGGCTACTGTGAGAAATATTGAAGCAGTTGAAAGTTCTTGGATCCTAGATGAGGAATTCCTGGCCAACCAAGTACACTAGGGACCCTAATAAACAAATGATATAGCCTGAGAGACTATGAGTAGTGAAGGGGGTACATTCCTTGGGTAGTGCAGGTTGTGGGGAAGAGAGAGCTAGAGGAATGGAACTATTGTGGGAGTAGAACCATGATTTTTGGGTTGTTTTGTGTGGAGAGTAGATAGCAATGGGTTGGATCTCCTTATGGACTCATAGCTTCAACTTGAGGGTGGCTTGTTGTTGAGAGAAAATGAGCAATAGTTCCTATGGGTGGGAGGTTCATCCTTTGTTTGCATCCATTTGGTTAATCATGAACAAATAAGTGTTTATGTTTTATTCTTATGTTAATTTCATTGTGTAAATGGTTTATATGAATTGCGTGTGTTTGGTTGTTGCTTGAACCATTGCACTCATGTTTAATATATGTTATTAGATGCATTTAGAACTGTAGTATCAATCAAATGGTTAAATGTGTGTTTGATTCGTACCTAATAAGCTACAGAAATTTAATTAAGAAGAAAATATTAATTTTAATGTGAATTCTACACGTAATGATGCTTAGCTGGAGGCTGGGTACATTACAAGATGGTATAAGAGCATCAAGTTTAAAAATCGGGCTTATATGGGCTCAAACCAGTGTGAATTTGACAAATTAGTTGTTGTTGTTTTTGTCTGTGACAAATTTGGGGGAAAATGGTGAAAAATTAGAGAGAAATCCCCAAATTCATGAGAAAGATTTGAGTTTAAATGGTTCTAAGATGTCTAATAGGTTTAATGGAGCCAATCTACAATGTTAGGGAGCCAAAATCGACTTGGGATGGTCGAATTTTCAGTTTTAATGGTCGTTGTAGAGTTGTAGGAAGTTTCATGAATCGACGATTGAGATCGTGTTTGATCTCGAGATCGATGACTGAGATTCACTTTGATAAATTTAAAAATTTGTAATGTTTCGGTCATTTTGAAGGTTGAGCAAATTAACAACCATGATTCATTTCGGGGGATTTTGAAATGGATCAGATCAACGGTCGAAGTTCGGTGAATCAATGGTTCAGATTATTTCAATTGGGAGATCGACAGTCCAAATCAATAGGAAAATGGTCGAAAATTTCCTAAGTGTTGAAGTTTTCTAAGATAAATCGTCGATGGTCGATGGTCAGGTTTTCCAAAAAGGAAAAGAGTTTGGTTCAACCAGAAGACATCTCTAACCACCAATGACCGACAGTTGGGCATCGACTGAATCCAGCGAAGTATTTTCAATCACCAATAGAAATTTGTCAACGGGAAATGGTTGGGCATCGAATGATTCATAAAATTGTTTCAAATCAATCAAGAAAATTCATCGATGGGCTRATGGTCAAGCGTTGGTCGAATTTGGCGAGGTGTTCAGGTTGTCCAAAAGAATCAGTCGATCGTTGATGAAGGAAAGATGGTGATGATGTGTCATGCCATGTCAAAATCCATGTGTCGTACCATGTCAGCCAAGTTGACACCTGAGGATGACATGTCATGCCACATCAACATTCACATGCCATGTCATGTCAACAGTTTCCACATCATCCCAAAAGTGATCGACGACCAAATTGGGGAAGTGTTTTCGACAGTCATTGGGGATCGTAGATCGTCGATGGGTCGATGATCAAGCATTAGAAAAATTAGTAAGGAGTTTTCAATCTCTAACAAAGACCATCGATGGTCAACAATCAAGTTGGTTGGATTGGAATTGTGTGCAAATAGATCGTCAGGGAGTTGGGCCGATGGTTGATGATCGGGTCGACAGTTTGCAGAAAGTGTTGAGTGTGCCAAAGGAGAACATCGGTTGTCGATGGTCGATGAAGTGTGGACCAACAACTCATATTTCATCTGATTTGAGATCGACAACTCATATTTAAGGGGTTGATGCAGTAGTAAAACAATAATTTTTATGCGAAATTTTGTGGTTTTTGAAGGTCACTAACTTGCGAGGCATTTTTGAGGGCCTAAACGATGTTTTTAGTCAACCAAAACCCACAAGAACAAAGTGTACCAAGGTAAATTGAGTCTATATATCTCAAATAAAATAACTCAGGGAGAGCTTTCCAATAATCTAAATGGTTTTCAAAATGAAGCTCGTACGAGAAAGTTATAGCCAAAACAATGAGAGTAAAATTTTGGCACAAGTTTACTTCGAGAGGGAATAACTCCATGTGCAGACGTCTGTTTGGGGGTCAGGAGCAGTTGATGGAAATATTATGATCCATGGAAGACATCTATGAAGTCATATTTGGGATATGGGTAGCTAAAAATGTGTAGGAAGAGAAATAAGACACTTGTAGCATACAAGGACAAATTGGGTAAAAGAACCTAAAATTCTCTGGACCATAACTTTCAGCTCAGAGCTCGGATTTGAGAAATCAAATAGTCGTTGGAAAGGTATTGAGGAGTGGAAGACATATGCCAAATCAAAATTTTAATTTGGACAACAAAATTTCCTAGAAATTAATAAAGAGATTTATGTAACAGTAAAATAGTGGAAATTGCAGCACGTAAATGTTGTAACTTTTAGCTCAGAACTCATATTAAGGCATGAGTATAGTCATTGAAGAGATGTTTTAGAGAGGAATGTGTTATCACTCCACCATTACTCCCAAGGTTGAGAAGGATACCAATAGAGGTAACCACAGACCAAGATTTTGGTTTGGTATCTAGCCCTACCAAACCAAAGAGGGCTCTCTCTAAGGTAACACTTAATAATCTAAACTTGAATGCAAAAGGATTTTAGGCTAGATATTTCATATCAATGAGGGTTTTGAAATTATAGGTTTTGTTGGACTAGAAGATGAAATCCTGGAGCTAGGACAATAAATCTAAGGGATCAGTTGTAGAAATTTCAAAAGGGGCAAGGTAGCTATAACTAATGTCCCAAAAGCATATCGTTGTAGTGTAAGGATGAAGGAACTGAATATAAATGAATTAGTGAGAATAAGATATGAATTCACTGGCTGGAAAATAAACACAAATAAAACAGATCATTGAATCCAATGAATTATGTTTAATATTTTTAGAGATCTAGCATCAAAAGAAAGGAATATGGCATAATAAATATTCACATAACAAAATATAGAAAAACAAGGAACATTAACCATAACGCAGGAATCCCTATAAAATAGTTGCAACTTCTGGTTTTATTATTGTCAAAATAGCACACGAGCTTCCCAGCTATCACTCTCACATGTCCAACCCTTCTAATGACTTCATCAAGTGTATATATGGAAAATACAAAATATGACACCTCATCAGGTCGAAATTCTATTCAAACCCCATCATAAATGCATTTGATGAATCATCACCTAAAGAGTAGGATGGTTGAAATAGTTTCCACAATTTAGACAAGAGTTTAGGAGAGCATATCTCACTCATTAATTACAAATTTCCTCATAAAGAGAGGAAAAAACCAACTAAGAAGCCCAAAATATACTTAATAGATCACAAAATCTCGAATTTCCTACCATATTTGCTTGATCATTTCTCAAAAAGTTGTCATGCCAGATGGGTCGTGCCAGGAAATAGATGGGTCACACCAGCCTACAGAAAAACAATCTTTTTAGTAGAAGCGTTGCGTCGGTTTAGTGTTGTTTTTGGCCAACTTTTAGGAGTCCATTTTGAATTTTGGAAACTAGGTCAAGTAGCCCCACGTGTCTACTTTCCAATGAACCATCAAACTCGAAAAAATACTAATGGGAAGGCCTTCAAAAACTGAGTTTTCCAACCTTGCTCAAAAGTGTCGCATCGTGGGTCGCACTATGTAGAAGGGTCGCACTACTCCCCAAATGCAACAAAACCCTCATTTTTTCACAAATTTTTCTCTTTTTGAGTTTGCAGGATGGTGTTGATGGTGTACTTTGGCTAGTAGGCTAACTAGCATAAGACAAAAAGACATTTTGGGATGGTGATGAGATGGTGATGACCAAGCATAATATAGGAAGTAATAACGACACCTAGACATGACTCAAGGGTCATTTGATAGACAAGACATGTCAAATTTTATTTGTGAAATATAAACATTTGACCTAAAACCCAACAATAACTTGAAAGATTGCATTTGATTGTATTTGATCACTGTCGACTATCCGGAGCTAACATAATGCATATAAGGAATCAGATTCTTGTTTTGGTGCATTATGTCCTTCATAAATTGGGATAAAATATGACCTATAGCATTAATTGACAAAATTTCTATACTATGCATAAATATAACAAAAATGGTTGCTTGCACATGTTGCAGAATTAGAGGCATAATCAGATAAATTCAAGCCAAGGATTGAATATAAGAGTAATGGAAACATGGAATAGCTTGTATAAGTTTGTTGAGGCAATAAATAGCTACAGGACAAGTACCGAAAAGTGGAGTTGGATTCCAACCATGTAATTACTCAATGTGAAGATTTTTTTCCAAATAGTGTCAAAGTTTGGAGCAACCTTCCCAAACGATAGAGGTGAGTGCCAAAGGTGATTGTTGTGTAAGGAAGAGTGTAAATTCTCAGGATAGTTCCTATGCATAAGCCTAGATGCACACTTGAAGTGCAATATTTTGACAAATAAAGAGAGGATGAGCTTACTCACTGGACATTGTTATTAAGCAGAAGAGCACTTTACAGAGAGTGTTGTGTGAAAGGACTTTCTAGAAAGAGGAAAAGATTCCACAATTGAGAATTTTGTGGGTCTATTCTAGATTAATTCCAGGTTCAGTATTAATTCCAGGTTCTGTAGGATAGGGAAAAAGGACAAGCTTGTACAACTGGTTGAAGCATCAAAGAGCTGAAAAGGGAAGGGAAAGTATACAGAACATGTGATGTAAGGATCACAAAGGTCTAAGGAAGAGCAAAGGAATATCATTATTCAATTGTTATCAAGATGGATAGTTTACAAGGTAAAATTAATAGATCTTCTCAGATAAAGCATGAAGAAATAAGTGAGAAATGTCATTGCATGTACATGGAGTTAAGAAGAAATCCATAGCCTTGAAGGTAGAAATATAGTGAATGTTAAAAATCTTGTTGAAAGAGAAGGAGAAAGGATGTCATGAGATGAGGTGTGACTCATGGAATGGATGAGTCATATCTATTTGAAAATATAGGATTGTAGTAAGAGGGATTGTTAGATATGATCTAACAAATTTTGTCTAAAAGTACCCAATGAAAGAAAGTTACCTCTATTATTAGAGTGCGCATCAAAAGCGGGGTATAATGAAAATAGAGGAGTGTAGCATTTTATTTGGACCAAAGTGGTCTTGAGTGGCCAAGTTCTACTTCATAGTGAATCACTCAATGAAGGGAAGAAAGGTATTTAAAATTGAGCAAATCCAGGAATGGAAGAGAGTATTAGCAAGATGGCATAAAAGAACATTTCAGAATGTTGAAATGCCAATCAATGATAATGGTATTTCAAGACCTGTTTGATCAAGGAAATGGGAGTGGCTAATTAGATTGCAGTGCTAATATTCAGTTGGAATAGTGCATGTTACAATGTTATGGATATTGATAATTTAGCCAAAAGATGTTGGGAAAGGATTCTTTGCAAAAAATAAGTAGTGTGATATATCAGCACTAGTGGATCTAGTGGCTAGAAATGTGGAATGGCCAAGTGGGGGCCTGGATACCAGGTGTAGAATAGGGGTCAGTGGTGCAAAGTTGAGAAAAATGGCAGTGCATAGGGCAACAAGATTCTACAAAAATTCAAGGACGGCCATCTACAACAACAAAGCTAAATAATTAATTAAATATGAAATAGATATGTGTTGGAGTGCATGATGCATAAAATAAAGATAGAAATCATGTGCATGAAATAGGCATGAAATATCACATGCTTGGTGCATATTGATGTGTGTTTGTGCATGTGGGCATGCCTGAACATGTCGATGACATGAGTATAGACGAAGAGTAATAT
>JASDQU010736406.1:84630-120489 GCA_032191745.1 Picea mariana | reverse complement strand
CCTATGATACACCTAGTAAGGACATATTGAAATGGATTGACGTCAACAAATACAGTAGTTTTGCAAAGCAATATATAGTGTCGTAATCTTTGAAACGTGTGTATGCCAACCAAAGATAGCTTCTCAACATGAGAGTACTTGAGTTCCAGGCCGACTAAGTTTTGAATAAGATAGTAAACGACATGCTCACAGAGCTCATCATCCTCATGAACTAAAACCATACCAATCGTCCCTTCAAACACGACAATATAAAGCAAGTAATATCTACTGTAGTTTGGAGGCTTCAACAAAGGCATCGATACCAAGGATTTCTTAAGAGCATTGAAGGATTCCTAGGTTCCCTCATCCCATATAAACGGAGTGGCCTTCTTCAAGAGATGAATGAAATCCTTAGTAATATTGGAATAGTTTACTATAAACCGACGTAATAAGTTAGATTTCCCATGTAAACCTTGAAGCTAATGGTTATTGTGTGGGGGAGGCAATCAAAGTATTGCCTCAACCTTTAAAGGATCCACCATGATCCCAGTCTCAGAGACTAAGAATCCTAAGAGACAACCTAACCTAACACAAAAGATGCACTTATAGGGGTTTAAACGGATGCAATAATAGTGACATCTTTCAAAAACTAGTCGAAGGTGGGTAGAGTGATCCACTCTCTTGCAAGAGTGAGCAGTGAGATCATCGAGATACGCTTTGACTATATGCTTGAGATCATGAAACACAAAGGTCATGGCTCATTGGAAGGTTTATCTGGCGTTTTTAAGGTCGAAAGGAATTTTTTAGTATGCAAAAGTACCCCAAGGACAAATAAATGTTGTCTTATGTTGATCCTCAGGTTTAATATGACTCTGGTTGTATCCTGAAAATCCATCCATAAAAGAAAAAACCTCACTTCCTGCACACTCATCGAGAATCTGATCAATGAAAGGTGTCGGGAATTTGTCTTTAGGATGGACCTTATTCAGATCTCGAAAATCCATGCATACACAGATGGTTCCTTACTTCTTATTCACAAGAATAGGATTGGATACCCATTCAGTCAAGGGAACCGAGTAGATAAATCATGCATTAAGCATTTTCTCCACCTTTGCCTTAATAGCAGAGGCCTTCCTAGGATTGACAACTCTAAGTCATTGTCGAACATGTTTAGCGTCCGGGTAGGTTTTAATCTCATGTTTGACAATACGAGGCTCGATTCCTGACATCTCTTCATATGACTAGGCGAATACATCACAAAATTCTTTGAAGAGTTCATTGTAGATCTGAATTTCTTCAGGTGAACAATCCGCACTGATATAGACATTTTCAACTTTACCAAGAATACGAGAGATATAGATTGTGACAGTAGGATAAATACTCGCCATATTTCCTTTGACATAAATTTTGTACATATCAAGTGGAACTACAACATGACCGACTATCTCTCTCAAGGTAGATCTAAAATCATCTTGTTTGATTCTAGAAATCTCTAGGAGGAAGTAAGAGTGGTGATGTATATCATCCCATGGCCTATCAGAACCATTCATGGCCTCTACGATTTCTTCATCCGAAGGTAAAGTATCATCGAGGCAATCATGTGAGCAAGATGATGAAGTGGCCCGTACCGGCTTAAGAACATGATCATCCTCATTTGTTTGCAAGGAGACAGGATCTGGGTCGGCAACAGAGTCAAGAACATCATGATACGTTATCTTTTCCACTGACAGTGGAATTTCCATTCCAGTATGTGACTGACATTCACAAGACGAGGTCAAGGAAGGTAGGTTCCAAGGGTCATTAAAATATGAAGTGCGGAAAGGAATGGACCTTATTGACGAAGAAGATCGACTTGACATGGAATAGATATGATGAATTGGTGCCATGAAGTCAAAGGTACCCATAAGGGATGAATACATTCTGACACCAATATCCCCAGTTGTTAGCTGAGAATTATCGATCACAGGGATCGAAGGTCCAATTGATGCATTAGGGCTAGTGTGCGCAAAGGACAATTGATCGATCGTCATGATTTTTCCATCATGGGGAAAACATAAAGTAAAAAAAATGGATGATATGACTACAGTCATAGCGTAAGTCCAGTTATGCCCTAGTAATAAGTTATAGTCAAGGGGCACATCAACCACCTTGACATCCACCTCCACCATCTTCCCACCTAACTAGACTGGAAAGGTAGGAAGAATATCATGGCCACTAAAAGAACGACCATCAAATCCGGTCAACATGGTCGGAGTTTGAGAGAGGTTCGGAGAGCTAATGGATTTCCAACACGTTAGGGAAATCACACACGTTGCAGCGCCTTCATCAACAATAGTATGTTTGATGATATACTTTGAGTAATCCACGTGGATTTGGAAGGCCACATGGTAAGGAAAGTGAGGCTTCACATCCATGGCATCAAACTTGATAACCTTAGAGCCACAAGGGTTTATAGCTCCTGACACGAATAACAAGGAATTACTCTATGGACACATCTGGAGTACCTCCAAATCTGACATCGTGCAAGGGGTTTGACCCAGATCCTCAACAATAGAGTAATTTTGGGCAGCTCTAGCATTAGGGTTGTGCATAGAGCGTTTGAGTACTCCTTTTGGAATATGAGGCAGAGGCTCTAGTTTTCAATCTGTAAAGGTGTCTCCAGAGGAGGGGGAGACTCTATACTAGGAACAGCCTATGAAGAACTGTAATCATGAGTTCGAGTGGCTACATTAACTTGAGACTTGACCATATTGATGCATAGATGGCCATTGTCTTGCGTCGGTGGGTTTTGAATCCAACTCGTCGCATTTCCAGCATTAGAGGAGCTCGAGGCCATGTGCTTATTATGCAGAAAATAATTAGTCAACACAGCAGGCGGTAGAGATAAAATCCTCACAACTTCTTCGAGTTTGGGGCACAAGTGGGTAAGGTGATCATTAGTACAAAGCTTACAAGGGAATTTCACCTTTCGCTTCTCTTTCTTTCCCTCACCAACATTAACTTTCAATCTATCATTATTAGTGTTGTCATTGGTTTTATTATCATTCCTCCCACCCTTACGATTTTTACCACGTCCTTTCCTTTTATTCCCTTCGAGTTGTTGGTTACCATTCGGGTTAGTCGACAATTGCACAAAATGTACATCCACCGACTGAGTGGGAGTGGAGGACATAGATGAAGCTTTTCCTCCTACAGATTGGCTTAGAGACAACTCTTTCAACTGGCTTGTCACCAAGTCTATAGATTTAACATTTTTGGAGCTTATAATTCCATCGGCATGGGGCCCAAGCTTTTGTCTAGAGACATAGTTCGACCTCGGTGCGTCAGGAAGAATTTCGTATAACATCCCAGATTGAGAATATATGAGATCTAACTGTTGGGCATTGAAAATCGCTTCATCTTCATATGTTACCTCAAATGTAGAGACATCCTTCGCAATATAAGGTAGTAAAGACTGAAGAAATCATTCCAATAGAAACTATGGAGGAATGTAGGCTTTGATCAACCTCTTCCATCTACACCGCTCTTGGATGTGATCTGAGATATGAGTGGCTTTGTCTTGGCAGAAGGTTGACATAATTTATATGCTATCATCGTAACGAACCGAAAATTGGAAGTGGTTGAGAAATACTAAAACCATCTGGTTAAAGTTACAGTATGCCCCCCTAGGTAGCTCTATGTACCATTTTGTCGTGAGCCGCATGAGGGTGCGTTGAAATAATCTTAAACAAATAGAATCATTGTTAAGGGAATTAAAAGAGCACCATAGATGAAAAATAGTGATGTGATCACTAAGATCCTCACCAATATTTCCCTTGAATTTTGGAATATCTAAAGGAAGCTTGGTGTGGTCGGGGGGCCATGTTGGGTCATGACGCACCGGGTCGTTCATTAATCTTGACAAGTCTGACAAATTGAGCATGGCCAGAAAAGGGAGACAGGGTTGCGACATCTAGCCCCAAGCTCCCGGGAAAGATTGATGTTGGGGAATCGCATCCCATCAAGGGTTCTGGTATGCACCATGGCCCTGTCCGAGATTGAAAAAAAACCCTCCAAACTGATTCATAAGGGGTTGGTTGGGCACCATTCCAGTAGGAATGTTATAATGAGGGTTGTAAATATTTCCCCCAGCCAGAGTAGCTCCAGGTTGGGGGTTTCCCAAAGTATGAAACTGACCTCCCCTGGGTGGAAATATGGAGGATAAAGGTGGATTCTTCATGCCAAACATTTTGGTTGAAATCGGCGTGGAGGGGATAGGTGTGAAGGATGGACCATAAGCATAAGAATGTCTGCTCGGTTGACCACTCCATCTAAGAGCATTAAGACTAGGATTAGACCCAGGGTGAAAAGGAGGTTGGATTCCAACTGTAGGAGTCATCTAGGGAATATGAACACCGCCAAACTAGAATGGAATGTGCAGAGGAGCCATGCCCCCAAGTCCAATACTAGGATTTGTATTCGTCGCTGGAATGGATGATGAAAATTGCGATGTGAGATTCAACATACCATAAGAGAAAGGGCTAGAGGTTTTAGGGATGGACTGAGTATTGTACCCAGGTGTACCAAAAATATACCCAAAGGGGTTTGTCACTATAGGTTGAGTAGCACCCATAGGTTGGATAGGAGTGATGATTGGGACCTCTAACACTACAACCATAGTGGTCGAAGGCGTAGAAAAAGTTCCATTAACTATGGTAGGTATGGGAGTTGAAGGACTCCTAGTATCTTTCTGACTTGACTCAGTACTCATACTTGTATGACCACAAGTCTGGTAGGTGGAGGTGTGTGTACCACGTTTGATAACTTTATGCCTTTTAGAAGGCAAAGACTCAAAATGTGGTGGTAATCTCAACAAACGGCGAGACCTGCAAGGAAGTAGGTCTGGCTCCACGGTGACTCAAGACTTGAGATATAAAAACAAATCCTAAGGCCAACTAACAATCAAAGAGCACACCAAAATAAACAAAAAGGCCAATATGCACACAAATAGGATAAAGTGGCTGAAAGGGGCCTCCCTCCCTAAAGTAGGTATGCCTCGCCCAAGGGTGGTCTGAGACTCCCTTCAAAATATTGGAGGCATCAAAATTAATTATAAGGGCCCTTGTGGGCTTAAAAACCAGTCAGTCAGATCCCCCCAGAGAGGTAATCCTCCATAAAGGTTGTATGTTGACCAACCCTTATCTAACTGAGGGTACCTCTAGAATAACCCCTGCAAGTAACCTATGTGGTTATCTATGTCAAGCAGTTAAGCCACCATAATATAACCAATGCGCAGGTGAAAATTCATAAGTCAAATCCATCATATGGGCAGGGTAACAAAGCCCGAAATCTCGAAAGCACCACCTCTCATAGAGGCAAATGTACTAGCAAGACCCCCATATATGAATAGATCCCGAGAAATATCTCTTACGCTAAGAAGGTATTGGAGGGATATCTCCTCGATCGACTTCGTGTGACCTCATGCTTAACTTCGGTGTGAGCGGAGCCTCCTGGCGTCACCAATTATACAATGGATTTCACCACTCCCTTCGTCAAACACATATGTTGAGTTTAATATCCTTGGAGAAGTTTACTCACAAAATCCTATTCCAAGGCTCTAAATATAAGCTAGTTTGTGCACCCTGAAAAATAAAATCGTTTCTAATCAATTTTAAATTTATTAGCATTACTTTTGGTGGCTTTGTTTACTCAAAATATGTGGTCACAAAACTGATGATGTTATGACTCGGAAAATAAAAGAAACAAATATGAATATAATGCAAAGTCCTAACTTCAATTCTCAACAAATGATAAGCTTTTTCAAAATGAAATTTTAAATTCAACTCCGCGATTTCAAATAAGATGCAATTTTTCCATACATATATCAAAATCAATGATAAGAACCTCAAAGATCAAATGCCATGATGCAAAATGTATATTTTTTTTGTATTTTCAATATAAAGGAAATGAAAATGCAAGGATTGAACAACAACTTGATATATAAACCCTACTGTAAGAAAAAAGAGACAAACCAAGCAGGATATCAAGAAGCAAACACCCATCCCAAGATGCAAGGACAACCAATGAAAAAAAAATGATGATAAAGAAAGATCGTCCAAAAATTCAACCAAAAAAAGGTTTCCTATCACTCTGTGGGCACTTAACAGTCATGACAGAGACTCAAGAAGACTCAACAACCATCAAAACTTACCTAGCAAACACCAAACTCAACAATCAAGCAAACAAGGATGATGTATGTGACTGTTCAGGACAAAACCATGTATACACGCCCCTTACAGAATGACAACTCGTGTATGTATGCGTCTGTCAAGGGAAAACCTGCGTATATGTATTGAAACACTTCCAGGTTAAGGATAAGGCCAAGAAACTTAGACTCAAAATGAAAATAGGTTGTCAAGCAATCAGACGAAAAGAAACTCAAGATAAATGAGAGCAATCAAAGGAGAAAAACACTCCAAACCCTGAAAAGAATATTCCATCCCCAGTATGGTCGCCAATTATGTTACGAGGAAAATCACTCTATGGAATGGGGTAAACCACAACACAGAGAAATGACAAGATAAAGAGCCTACCTCGTCCACACGTTCGATGAGGTCCACCGTTGAGCACTTGACTCAAAGCTATACACCTGCAACATGTCCTCAACAATTAAGATACACAAGCATATGGTGATAATATATAAATTTAGCACATATAATAGCATAATTGTAAGGTAGCTAGAGAGGTAGTGTGGGGGGGGCAGAGGGCCCATAGTGATAAGAGTTGAGGCCATTCAATGTACGGTGGACTAGGTCCACTATATTATTAAATAAGGCCCACTATGGTAGTTATATATAATAAATGGGTAATTAGATATAATAAATGTAAGAGGACTTCTTAGAAGGTTCTACGTCTAGAAGATTCCTCCTCTAGAATGTTCTTAGGTGATGGTAGTACTATATAAAGGGGTTCAATAAATATAATGGGACATGAAGATAAGTATTGTATTTGGATTTGTAGGTCAATGGAAGGATGCCCCCTCGAAGAGGCAAGTGAACAGGAGAGGATCCCTTCCATAATAGGATCCATTGTATGGTGTTGCCCTACCTCAAGGGTTTTGGATATTTCTTGTGTTCATTGTTGTGGTGAATGGTTTATGGTTTATTTTGGGTTATTTATGAAGTATTTGTAGATATGGTATAGGTTCTTAACAATTGGTATCAGAGCACTTTCCTTGGCATACATTGTGGGCAAATATTTTTTTATTTTTGCAGTTTTTTTTTTAGAAGAAGAAAAAAGAGGGATGCGAAATTCCAAAAATTTTTAGTATATTTTTATGAAAAAATTGTAGAAATAGATTATATATCTGAGTTCCTCTCAGAAAAACACCCAATTTGAAAAAAAAAAATCATTTGAAACGGAGTCCGAGAAGTGAAGATATTGAAATTTTAAAATCTACAATTTTTCAAGGTTTTTTCCGCAGACGGCGACGCAATTTTTACAGATCTGAGTTCCTCTCACAATTTCAACCAATGTCAAAATAAAAATCAGTGAAACGGATTCCGGGAAGTGAAGTTAGCATTTTAAATTCAATAGTTTTTTAGGGTTTTTGCAGAAAATCCGTGATTTTCTGTTGTAACTTATTGTTCTATTTTTTGGGTTTTTTTATGGTGGATGCGGGACCGAAGAGTTATTAGGGTGATCAGATGGTTATTTACTCTCAAACCCTCAAATAAATTCTACAAATTACTGAAGCATTCAAATCTCAATTGTATGACACATTGGATGCTAGATTGCATGGTCTCACAAACTACCTCATCAGTTTTTTAGGGTTTTTCCAGAAAAGCCGTGATTTTTTGTTGTAACTTATTGTTCTATTTTTTGGGTTTTTTCATGATGGATGTGGGACCGAAGAGTTCTTAGGGTGATCAGATGGTTATTTCCTCTCAAACCCTCAAATAAATTATACAAATTACTGAAGTATTCAAATCTCAATTGTATGACACATTGGATGCTAGATTGCATGGTCTCACAAACTATCTCAATGATAGTTTTCGTAGTATTCAAGATTCATTGGATATCATGCAGGAGATATTTCTTATGGAAGACATCGGGGATGAATATAATCAAGAAATATATGTTTGGTGTGATTTGGAGGCCGATTGAGATGATTGGTATATGGATAGTTGTCATTTCTGGGATGACAACCACTTTCAAATTTTATTTGATAACTCTAATCCACCTTCTGTAGAGAGTACCAATGTGACAAATCGAGAGCCAATGATTATTACCAGCATCCACCCTGCATATTCTACAATGATATTATTCCTTCCATATTATGCTACGACCATTTTCTACTATGTGGATGGATCTTCTTATTTGGATCCACATGAGAGGTGTCAGTCTTTGGAGAATCATTTTCAGTTGGTTATTGGGTGCCGATATCTTTCATGTGGAGTTCACATGAGCAATTGGACATGGGACCTTGGTTTACAATGGTGGTTGGACTACTTCAGCATGGTGGCTTCCATTTCTCAATGGGACCATGGTTTTCTAGTCTACTTCAGCATTGTGGTCCACACTTATCCATGGGACCCTGGTATATGGTTGTACATCAAGCGTTGAGGACAATGCTTTCATAAGGGGGATGTAATGTAAGGTAGCTAGAGAGGTAGNGGGGGGGGGGAGGGTGGCAGAGGGCCCATAGTGATAAGAGTTGAGGCCATTCAATGTAAGGTGGACTAGGTCCACTATATTATTAAATAAGGCCCACTATGGTAGTTAGATATAATAAATGGGTAATTAGATATAATAAATGTAAGAGGACTTCTTAGAAGGTTTTACTTCTAGAATATTTCTCCTCTAGAATGTTCTTAGGTGATGGTCGTACTATATAAAGGAGTTCAAGCAATCTAATGGGACATGAAGAGAAGTAATGTATTTGGAGTTGTAGCTCAATAGGAGGATGCCCCCTCAAAGAGGCAAGTGAACATGAGAGGATCCCTTCAATAATAGGATCCATTGTATGGTGTTTCCCTACCTCAAGGGTTTGATAGTAATAAAGGAGATTTTGCATATTGTTCTTGTATATCTGTTGTGGTGCTTTTTTGTTCAGTCTTTGGTTCTTAACAATAATCTATCAATACTCATAACAAATATGCCCATGGAATAACAATTCAAATATTTGCAAGACATTAATTGAATGAGAAAAGAGTATTTCTATTAAAATGTAATCAACAGAAGTGTATGAATGACAAACTTTCATGGCGGAAACCCGACACCATTTTTTAATTTTGGGTAGAAAAGCCGATGTACGTGGGTTTTAATGGTGCAACCTACATATACGCATGTTGTATAGTTGTTAGGGTGTGTATATGTGGAAAAATATGTTTTTTAGCTCTGGGAACTACAAAAAGGGATTTCAATTTTGCATAGGGAAATAGAAAAGGCCTTATGAGCAAGTTGCATGGGGTGAGGAAAATCTTGCTATAACAAAAGGGAGTCTGTGAGCTTCTAAAAAGTACTAGTTGATCAAGGAGCATTAACTAAATTGATGACAGCCATGCATGTATGCATTTGAGGTTGTTATGGTGTATAAATGTTGAAAGGAATTGAGGTAATAATTCCCTCAATAGAATATCAATATTTGAATTGATGTAAAGGCAGGAGGCCTTGAGTATGCAAATATTATTTGTTGCTTAAATGCATTTATGGGAAATGTAATTGCATATTTTGTTATGTTGGTTATAAAATCATAACCAAGTTAAGTCATGAGACATTATTCCTATTGTAACAATGAATTCCATTAGATATGGTCATGTGTGAGGCCATGATGAGATTGGATATGGAAAGGCTATAGTTCCATCCAAGTGCATAATGGTTTTCCCCTATGTAACTGAGGTTTGGACTACAACATTTTTGCCTACACTAAATAACACTAAGGAATGACGTTCCTAGTGTAGTGTATGGGTCGAAGAGGAAGGTATCCAAAGGATTGGACGGGTTGTGGGGAAGTGTTTGAATGATGTATTGAGGCATGGGCCATACTTTCCAACTCACATGGTGGAATACATGACATGAACATATGGTATTCCAAGAGTCAATTCAAGGATGCATTGTGTGGATGTGGCCATGATTATTGGCACATTACATTTATTATTAGTAAAGTTTGATTGCATTATGAAAAGCTTGGTATGTTGATAATGAATGTACAATGAATGATGGTTTCATTATAGATAATATGATTGATGGTTGAATTCCATTTCTAACGTGAATAATGGTTGGAATTGATTGAATTGTTGGTAAATTACAATTCTGAGATCATTTAATGAACTGTTGAAATGTGCATAAGTACTAACAATCTTGTTTGGTTGCAAGAAAATTGACAAATTGTATGAAGAATGGTTTTGGTGTGAGTTGCGATGTCGAAGAACTAGGTTGCCAGGCCTGAAGAGTGAACTCATGTGTGAGTGCACTATCGAAAAACTAGGTTGTCGGGCCTGAAGAGTGAACTCATGTGTGATTTGCACTATAGCAGTAAGGTTGATGTTGGTTATTTCCTAGTAGTTCTTCCTAGCAGCAAATCCCTTGAAATCACAGTAGTGATATTCACAATAACCTATGCTAGAGAAGCCATGATAAACGAATGATACATTCCTTGGGTTGGGTGGGTCAAGAAGTAAAGAGATGGTGTAAATCGGGATAGTTATAGGAGAATGTCAGTGGTTTATGTGTGTGTGTGTGTGTGTGTGTTTCGGGCCAGGGTGCCTTTGTGTCTATGTTTTGGGGCTATAGCGCTTATGTATTTTTTATTTTTGGGGGCCGAAGTGCCTATATATTGTTATATTTAGGCTGGAGTGCCTATGTAATTTTGATTAGGCTAGAATGCATTTAATTTTTTGGACCAGAGAGCCTATGGGTCGATTAATGGCCGGGGAGCTGGAATTGTAAAATGAAATTACACTTGTAGGGTGTTGTGCACTGAGGACAATGAAAAAATAAGGGGGAGGGGAATGTAACATCCCCGATTCTAATCCCTATGAATTATAATGTAATTGTATAATGCAAATCAGGTTGGTGATCTAATTTGTTGGGGCGAAGAGCCCATATTGATTTAATGTGGTCGGGGGCCGAATTTTATATAATGAACATTGAGATAATTAATAAAAGTAATAATTTTTTGTTACGATACGAAAGGGATGAAGAACGTGTTAAGTTTAGTGTTTTTATTAGACTAATTCCAAATTACATAATCATTCAATGTATTTCCAAAACAACAACATAAAAAGGATCACTGAAAGAAGCACAATCACAAGGTACGCAACATTTTATCATGAGAAACCCTCATGGGGGAGAAAACCCAACAAAAACTTCCTCAATAATAGATTGCCAATACAATAACAAGACTAAGACCAAAACACCAAGAATGAGCATGCGCCTATCTTCTCCTTCCTCCTGCAACTGCAATTTCCTTCTAGATATGTGCACTAGATGAGTGAGTGTAAGTGTGTATAAGTGAGGCACCGTCCTCACATATAAATACTAGTTGAGGATGTGCTAGGGTTATGTATCTTCACTTAGTAGGGACAACTTCTTCAAGGAGTGGTTAAAACCACTTTAAAAACACTAGGGGATGAATTTACAAATACCACCATATAAATATGGTTTGACCAATCCACAAAAGGGGATTTGGTCTTATACAAGACCCAACATGATCAATCCACAAAAGGGGATTTGATCTATATGATAATAACTCAAATATAATTAGAATATTCTTCGAAGTTACAATATTTCAACACTCCCCCTTAACAAGAAGGGTATTCTACTGACATGACCCAATACAACATCATCAAGAGAAAGAGAGGGCATCATCATCAACAGCATTTGGAACAATGACTGGCACATCTACAAATCATCGGAATTTTTCATCAATATCATCATCGTTCACAACATGGAGCTGGAGTAACGTCATCATCATCATCATCGGCATGAAGCTGAAACATCAACATCAATAGCATGAAGCTAGAACAACATCATCACCAATAGAACAAAGTTGGTACAACATCATCAACAACACGAGGCTGAACCAACATCATCAACAACACAAGGTTGGAACAACATTATCAACAACACGAAGCTGGAAAAACATTATCAACAACGCAAGGCTGGAAAAACATCATCAACATATGGCAATAGAATGAGGCAGGTGCAACAACAACATTTTGAAGTGCTCTGACAAACCATCTTTACCGGACCTTCGAGATCTACCCACAAATCATAAGATTCCCTAGGATATAAAATCCTAACAAGATACCACGTGGTACTCTAATATACCATCCTTACCGGACCTTCGGGATATTCCTGGGAATCATAAGATTCCCTAGGATATAAAATCCTAACGGAGCCACCACTACTCACCACAACTGGCATATACATGCACAAGTACTCTAATAGACCGTCCTTACTGGACCTTCAGGATCTGCACGGGGATGATCAATCCCCTAGGATATAAAATCCTAATGGAGCAACCCGTTGTTGGTCAGGATACCATAGTATCATTAGCATCACTCCCCCTTTTGAGATAGGTCCTTTCGGACAATACCAATCTTGTCTCAAAAGTACTCAAATTTCAGATGAGACAGAGGCTTGGTCAACACATCTGCAACCTGTTCATCTGTGCCAACATATTGTAGCTTTACAGCTCCCCTTTGCACCATATCACAAATGTAGTAATACCATATCTCTATGTTCTTCGACTTATCATGGAACACTGGGTTCTCCATCCTCTTTATACAACTCTCATTATCACATAAAATCACGGTGGATTCCATCTCCAGATTGAATAGACATGTCAACAAATTCTGAAGCCATATGGCTTCACAACTAGCAGAACATGTTGCAATGTATTTTGCTTCTATCGTGCTGAGAGATATATTGATTTGCTTCCTACTTTTCCATGAAGTCATGGCTAACCCCAAACTAAAACAACATCCTGAAGTGTTCTTCCTGTCTAAAGCACTTTCAGCCCAATCTGAATCATTACAGCCATACACTCTGAAGTCATGATCTCCAACATAACAAAGACCATAATCCAATGTACCCTTAAGGTATCTCATCATATTCTTTGCAGCTACAAAGTGAACACGTATGGGCTCCACCAAATAATGATTCAAGGTGTTCACATCAAAGCATATATCTAGTCCGGTATTCGTCAGATACATCAATGATCCAATAATATGTCTATATAGAGTAGCATCAACTAACTCTGACGAAGTATCAACCAGGAGATTCAAATTCATTTCCATGGGTTTTTTCATGAATTTACATTCCAACATGTCAAATCTCTTTCCCTTTGTTAAGGAAGATCTTCTTTGGGCTCTACCAAACTTCAAGACCTAAGAAATAATGCATTAGTTAGGTATTTCATCTCGAACTATACAACGAGCTTCTTCTTGCAATCTATGATGATATTTTATTCTCTTGTTAAGAATAAGTCATCCACATATAGTAGCAATATAATTGTCTCATCATTCATAACCTTGAAGTAAAGGTTAGAATCAACTTTACTCTTGTTAAATCCCAAGCTCGTCAGGAAACTATCAATTATGCCATACCAATATCTAGGAGCTTGCTTCAACCCCTATAGATATTTCTTCAACCTGCAAACATGGGTCTTTCTATCTTCAAACTCAAACCCTCGTGGTTGTTCTATAGACACTTATTATTCAATAACTCCATTTAAGAAGGTTGTTTTCACATCCAGCCGATGTAACTTCCACTTCATTTTGGCTGCAAGAGCTATGATGGTTCTGATAGAAGTGTATCTGGATATAGGAGTAAATGTTTCTCCATAGTCAATACCTTCCTTCTGATAAAATCTGTGAGCCACAAATCTTTCCCTATGCTTTTCAGTACTTCCGTCTGTTGCATGTTTTATCTTGTATATCCACTTGGAAGATACCACATCTTTGTTATTTGGTCTAGGAACTACTTCCCATACATCATTATTTATAATGGACTGGTATTCTTTTGTCATGGTGTCCATCCATTCTTTCTTCTGAATGGCTTCTTCAAAGMAAGTAGGTTCATTTTCTATGAGATCAGACATCAAGGCCATATATCTAGAGAATGGCTTAGGTTTCTTGTTTTGTCTCATGGTTCCTTATGGGGAACCATACTTCTCTGCATSTTGAATAAGTTATCTCACCCAAGATAGCTTTCTCTTGTGAGATATCGTCATATGGGGAGGTTCTTGAGATTCTATCATATCATGATATTCTAGAATCTCATCCTCAGGGGTAACTGTAACTTCCTTCATGGGTTATGCAACTCTGGGAGCTACAGGTTCTGCTTCATATACTTCTTCAAGCTAGTATTTCCTTGATCTTTTGAGTGTTGCAACTTCATCAAAGGTTACATATCTATTGATCTCAATATGATGGTAGCCTGGTATGTAAATTTTGATGGCCTTAGAGACCTCACAGTATCCAACAAATATTCACTTCTTTCCTGAAGGATCCAACTTAGTTCTGTTTTCTTTTGGAATGTATACAAATATTTCACAACCAAATATTTTTAGATGGTTTGCTTCTTGCTTCTTTCTGGTGAATATTTCTTCGGGGGTTTTGAATCCAAGTGCACTATGGGATAATCTGTTTTGGACATATATTGTTGTTCTTATTGCTTCAGCCCATAAGTGCATTGGAAGATCTTGATCGTGAATCAAAGTCTTTATTGCTTTCATATCTGTTCTATTCTTTCTTTCTGCTACACCATTTTGTTGAGGATTGTAGGGAGTGGTGAGATCCCTCTTAATCATGGCATATCTGCAAAAGATTCCAAATTCATTTGAAGTGTACTCTCCTCCATTGTTTATCCTAAGTATCTTTATTTTCCTTTCGGGTAGGTTTTCTACCAAGGCTTTGAATTCCTTAAACTTTCCAAGTACTTCATCTTTTGATTTCAAGAAATAAACCCAATTTTTGTGAGAGTAATCATCAATAAAAGATACATACTATGCATACCCACTTAGAGAGGTTGATGGCATTGGACTGCATAGATTTGAGTGGACATGTTTCAAGATTCCTTCTTCTTTACTCTCTCTCTTTGGAAAAGGATTCTTTATGTTCTTTCCTTGTGCACATCCCTTGCATACACCTTCATGATCAACCTTTAATTATGGTAAACCTGTAACTACCTTTCTTACATGTGGTAAGGTTTTGCAGTTGATGTGAACTAGTCTTTTATCCCAAAGTTCACAAGGATTTTTAGTAGAGAGATTCAAGGCTACATCTGAGTGACCTTTTAACTTGTACAACCCACCTTCTTATGTTCTAATAACTACTGCATCTTCTATAGTTTTTCCTTTAGGCCACATAATAACTTCACCATCTATAAATGCAACTCTGACACCTTTCTTATCTAGAGCTGAGATAGAAAGTAAGTTCTTTGTCAAACCTAGTACATAAAGTACATCCTTCATTCTCATCAGAGTTCCTGAATCAATTTTGCAAATGGATTCTCCCATTCCTTTGATAGGGTACTAATAATCATCTCTAAGTGAAACTTTCTAGGAGAATTCTGTTTCTGTAAGGCTAGAAAGAATTTCTTTCTGACCTGTCATGTTCTTAGAGGCACCGCTATCTATGAGCCAAGTATCCTCTCCAAGTGTCATAGATCCTGAGAGGGCTGAAAAAAAAACATAATCTTCAATCTCTTCTTTAGTCAAATTCTTGGGTGGCTCATCATCTTCAGTTGCATGGTCATGATGTCTTTTGTTATTTCTCTTCTTGTATTATTCCCTTCTAGTAGGAGAATTCTTAGCAATGTGTCCCATATTATCACAATGATAACATTGATAAGAGGAGAAATATTTTCCCTTTCTTTAACCCTTATGATATTTCTGGAATCTCTTTGGAGGGTGAGATTTTTTATGAAAGTGGATCTCCTTGTGAAAATGACACTTTTTCTTTCCTCCTTTAACATGAACAGCTGGGACTTGATCTTCATCTCTTAATAGGACTGCTTCTCGGTTGGCTACTCTTGCTTCTTCTTGAACACATTCTTCCCATAAACTGTCAAATTGGAGTTTCTCTTTTCTTGCACAAATAGTTTGGATGAAGGCATCCCAAGGTATTGTGATACCATTAAGAGTTGTAATTATAAGTTCAACTTCATCTAAGTTGTATCTGATTGCCTCTAACCATTCCTTATATTAAGAAACCCTAGAGAAATAGTCTTGAATTGTTTCTCCTTTCTGCATCTTTGTATTCTTGAGTTGGGTTCTCAAGTTCATCTTCCACTTGATGTTCTTTCTTTCATACATTCTAGTTAGGGAATCAAACATATCTTTTGGAGTATTCTTAGAAGACACTTGAGGGATAAAGTGGTATTTAATGGAATCTGCAGTTATTATTTTATCCCTAATCATATCTTTCTTGTACTTCTCTTTGGCTTCATCTTCTTCGGGTTCCAGTACATTTTCTTTTATGAATTTTGCAAGGTCATTCTCTTCAAGAATGAGTCCAATTCTGTACTTCCATGCACGGAAATTTTCCATGCCTTCTAAGTTGTCAACAAGCTTGGTGCTTACAGACATCTTGACCTGGAGCTAGGAAAATGACCATAAAATGAAAGTGCTCAGAAAGTGAATCTAAACTTACGAGGAGATGTGTTGGACTGAGGCGAGTTGGCTGGAGTTGATTGTTTCAAAAAGTTCCAAGTTTTACCCCTTGAAACTTGACCTGCGCAAATATGGACTGGTACTTCTGGTACTAGTTTTGGTTTTCTAGTTTTCTAGTACTAGCCAAAACTAGGGTTTCACTTTCTGGAGAATCTAGCCACTGAAAAAGTTCTCTCAAGCGGCCAAAAGATGCACTAGGGCAAGGCACACTTCCCAAGATAGTTTTTGGTAAAAAAATCCTCTTCAATAAAAATCCCTAATTTCCTTGTATGGCAACAGTGACGTTTTTAGATACCTATTACCCAGTGAAAGGTTCTTTATTCAGTCAAGCTCTGACACCATGTTAAGTTTAGTGCTATTATTAGATTAATTCCAAATTACATGAGAATTCAATGTATTTCCAAAACAACAACATAAAGAGGATCACTGAAAGAAACACAATCACAAGGAATACAACATTTTATTCATGGGAAACCCTCAGTGGGAGAAAACCCAACAAAAACTTCCTCAATAATAGATTGCCAATACAATGCCAATACTAAGACCAAAACACCAAGAATAAACCAAGATTGAGCATGCACTTATCTTCTCCTTCCTCCTGCAACTACAACTACCTTCAAGATATGCACACTAGATGAGTGAGTGTAAGTGTGTATAAGTGTGGCACCATCCTCACATATAAATACTAGTTGAGGAGGCACTAGGGTTATGTCTCTTCACTTAGTAGGGTTGGCTTCTTCTAGGAGTAGTTAAAATCACTTTATAAACACTAGGGGATGAATTTACAAATACCACCATATAAATATGGTATGACCAATCCACAAAAGGGGATTTGGTCTTATACAAGACCTAACATGATCAATCCACAAAATGGGATTTGATCTTTAAGATAATAACTCAAGTATAATTAGAATATTCTTCGAAGTTACAATATTTCAACAGAACGACGTGGGGCTATGAGTCCACAAGAGAGAGGGGGTCCAAGGGGGGATTATTCATGGGTATTAATCCAACCCACATTCCTAAATTATTATCATTGTATATAACCTTATATTTTGATGTGGACTGTGATGAAATCCAACCATTTAACTCATGTAAGAGGGTGGGTGTGAGTGGTCACATCCCATAGTTATTGGAGAGCATGGGCATGAGTACAATCAGCTTGGGGAAGAGTGTAAGTCAATTCAAGCAAGCAAGAGAGAAAATTTGTATGGCCAAGGGGGCAGTTTTTGGACAGTCACGTGTTTAGATGGAGAATAATTTTTACATGCAGTTTTGGGAAGTAAAGGAGGGGTTGAGTGTTGGGAAGAGCATCAATCATGTTGTGCTTGAAGGAAGTCATTGTTGGGTTTTGGTTATGCTAGAAAAGAGGCATGTTTTCCTTTAAATCGGGCTATAAGCATGTAGTGTGTGTTCTTGTTAAGGAAATGTTTCAAGAGCCCTGGGAAGGTTGTTGTGAGAACTCTTGAAGCAGTTGAAAGTTCTTGGATCCTAGCTGAGGAATTCCTGGCCAACCAAGTGCACTAGGGACCCTGATAAATGAATGATACAGCCTGAGGGACTATGAGAAGTGAAAGGGGTACATTCCTTGGGTGGTGCAAGTTGTGGGGAAGAGAGAGCTAGAAAATTGGAACTGATGTGGGAGTAGAACCTCAGTTTTTGGGTTGTTGTGTGTGGAGAGTGGATAGCCAATGGGACAGATCCCCTTGTGGACTCATATCCTTAGCTCGAGGGTGGCTTGTTGTTGAGAGAAAATGAACAACATTTCCTATGGCTAGAAGGTTCATCCTTCATTTGCAACCATTTGGTTAATCATTAACAGATAAGTGTTTATGTTCTGTTTTTATGTTAATTCCACTATGTAAATGGTTTATATGAATGTTGTGTGTTTGTTGTTTGCTTGAACCATTGCATTCATGTTTAATATATGTTGTTAGATGCATTTAGAACTGTAGTATCATTCAAATGGTTAAATGTTTGTTTGATTAGTAGCTGGTAAGATACATGAATTTAATTAAGTAGAAAATATTAATTTTAATGTGAATTTTGCATGTAATGTTGCTCAGCTGGAGGTTGGGTATGTTACAAATAACCCCATGCCCCTCCCCTACACCTACCACCCCAAGATTCTTCTTTGATGCACCATCGAAGAAGAGAAAATTATCATTATGCTTGGCTTTCCAAGCCTAGAAATCTTCTTGATTCATGCCAAGCTACCAACTTGATCTTGATGAGACTAAACTCCCCATAGATCGGGTAGGTTGATATTTGATATTAATTTGTTCCATTCGGAGTTCTTCATCTAGTTCCAACCTTTATGGAAAGATAAGGTGAACACATTTAATGGTGATGTGTTATTCTAACAAGGCAATAACTCTATTTTCTACAAGCTCAGGGTCAATTGACTATTGCTAGAAGATCGCTCAATTTATTCCCAAGAAAATTTTCTAGCAAATATATTTTGGGAGGGAAATCCACATGTGCTTCAACAAAGGTTTGTTTTTGAGAGACCCACTATACATATATCCCTATTTTCCAAATAGTATCTTCCAAGAATCTGGCTTCCGATATTGATATTCAAATTCTTTCATTACTTGTTTCTAGACCTGAGAGTTGAAATGAAAATTCAAAAATAAATGATGAATAGTTCAATATTATTCAAGCATAAAACACATCGGGAAGGACCTTGGATCCCTCTCTTTGACAAATTGTCTACAATTAAAAATTTTCCATGCATCAAAGTCCAACAAAAAGTGTTGATTTAAGAGATAGCATGTTAGGGTCCTACCCTTAGCCCCTTACTTAGATAGTTTATTAATGTATGAGGACACATTCCTTGAATAAGTCCCATTAAATAGTTAGTTAATAGTCACTCATTGTAACAAGTGTTGCATGGCAACGTAGTCCCTTCCAGGTTGGTACAGTTGGACTGAGCAGAGACATGTGGGAAGCAGCTTGAAGTACAGGTGGTATCCATGCAGACGATGAGAGGATGACTTGTGGTAGTGTATCACAGGCCAGCCAAAAGACATTGGGTTGGTAGATGACCTCCAAGGTTAATATGTGAACGAGGCAGTTTCTTCCTGGGGTGTGTATAATTCAAACATTGGACTTGGAAAATTTCTATTTCAATGACTTGTAGTAAAGGTTCCTGGAAAAAAAGACTAGGAAGCACACAATTTCCTGACATCCAACATAGTTGAAGGAAGAAAAAATTAGCATTCTGAAATTAGTTTTCTTTGAAATTTATCAAAAATTAATAATTCCAGGAACCACACACATTAAACATTAAAATATAATAAACACAATTTTAAAAAAAGTAGCATTCCCGAATCAGTTTTCTTTGAAATTTATCAAAAATTAATAATGTATGTTACATATTTCTGGAATCTATTCCATATTTCTAGAAATTTAAATGTGTTTGTCATATAGACTGGGATATGGGCTCCCGTGGACCATAAAATAAATAAGTACAAGAAATAGGACTGTAGAAAGAAGAAGTGTGCGACGGTAGAGAGGAAGACCTAAAAAGAAGAAATTGGAAGTTATGAGTCTTTGGTTATAGATTTATATTTAAAGAGATAGAATAACTGGATTGATAAAGAAAACAAGGTGTAATCAGTATAGACTTACTATGAAGATGATGTGTTTTTGTTGTTGTCGTCGACGACCACTAGAATCGTGCCAACCGGTTGTTTCCCTTTATCGATGAGCTTGTCCATTATCCATTGGAACCATTCTTCAATGTAGATTCTCATGGGGGCCACGTTGATTTCATCGCGGATTTCTATGTCAAAAAGCTCGTTTTCTAATTTCTTTAGATCCACAGAAATATTATGCAACGCCTGTTCAATTTCTTCATTGTGTGCCAAATAGTCCACTAGCCAGTTCTCGACCTCATCTTCACCATATTCAAGGATGTCATAAAAAATTTCTAAAGGCAACCCCTCTAAAATATCAAGTTGTTCATTGAAGGATTGTTTGGTCAAGGACAAGGATTTGAGGATTAAGTTTGGGTCTTGAACCTCGTTGGTACTTCCGGATAAGTCTATTTGGGTTAGGTTTCTGAATAATTCTTCTTTCTTTGATATGGCTTGTTCACATGATTTGAAAATGAGCTGTAGGTTCTTAACTTTCTTTTGCCAACATGCTTTTAATTGTTTGATCCTCTTTGGGGAGGGGAGATCATCTTGTCTTATTTTCAGATCCGATTTGTTGATGGCATGATTGGAAAAAGGGGTCACCATCTGTTCATACAAACGTTCTTCATTTTTAAATTCTTCTGCAAATTTTCGTGCAAATCATTTTCCCTCTTTCGAAAGGAAGCTATATTTTGTGATGTTTCCCAGGCTTCAGTAATTACCTGCATTCTTTTCTTGATGTTCTTCTCTACAAAGGCTCTACAGGATGTGAGGAGGCTGGAGGATCCTTTTAACTTGGTTGCAGGGTTAGCAGGTGAGGTTTTTGCTAAAGGACTGGAAAACACTGGGGTAGCAATGAAAGCCTACTCAAATTACTTGATTCGGTTATTCAGTTTGGCATTCTCCGCTTCAATTCCTCTAATGGAATCATCAAGAGAATCACCCATTATGAGGTGAAATCGGGAGATTTGGGACAACAACATTTTCCTAAAGTTAATCTTTGTACAAGATTTGCCTTTCTTATTTTTTACATCTCTTTTTTCAATGATTAAATTTTTAGATTGGCTATCAAAATCATCGCTCTGGAATATGAAGGATTCATCTTCGTAAAAAATGTCAGTCTCTGCTATTTCCATTGTGGAACTATGGTGCATCGTGTTTGCATGCGGGTCAACTTTCTGCAACAGGGCATCCACAAAAGTTTCAAGTTGCATGTGCTCACTTTCAATTTCGGGTTCTCCCGCCTTCCCTACAATGTTTTTTCTCTTCTTCGTCGGGGGAAGCTTGTGAGAACTATCAATTTTTCCGCGAGGAGGGTTCTTACCTCCTCCTTCGTTTGATGATTTCTAGGTTTCTTTTTTACTAGGGTGGCTCATTGAAGTGATGCTCCGTGATTTCATGCTCTTGGGAGTGTTGGTCGGGGACTAGCCACTCTTCTCACCAGATCCTTTTCCTTGTTGTCTATACAATTCAGTTGCTCTTTGCAATGCCTCTAGCTCGCAATCATCAGAAGCATGAGTGTTATCGTCATTGTCTCTATCTTCGGTCGGGCATCTCTGAATAAAAGATCTGCTAAAGCCAATTGATAGTAAATGTTCTTGAAAATTCCCATTAGGGTCAAACCCTTTTAGCCGTTCAACATATTTTAGGTTCAAGTTCTTGAAATGGCCTGGGAATGCGTCAATCTTGTTGACGTTTCTGCACACGAAGTCCCTGACTTTCCAGGGCAGAGGAATGAATTGTTTTTTTCTCTTGTCATGGAAAAAATGTAACCAGTGGTTGTATTGCCTTGCTATTTATGTAACAAACATCTTGTCCATTATGTGGCATGGAAGGAAAGCAAGATTTTCCTTGGAGCCAAAGACCATTATTACACTGTAATTTTCCTTTTGTTCAAGTGTCCCCTTCCTGTCCAAAAAATTGGTTTCCTAGCCAGACATCCAGGGAGCATCCTTTCCTAACAATAAATCTTTGAAAACTGAAACAAGGCCATTAAAAACCTCATAAAAACAATGGGAGTCATTGTGCCTCCACGAGGCCTGGTACCAGAATGTTACTAGGTCAAATTCATAGTTTATTTTCTTGGACAGAGACAGTTTTGGAAATGGACAACAATGCACTATTGCAAAAATCAAGTAGGGTGACATATAAAATGTATTTGATTCTTTGAATCATGATAGTTGGGAAAAAATTTCAATGGAAAATAGCTTTCCCCAATCGAAAATGAATTGTTCATCCACTGTGAAGTACAAAATATAAATAACTATATGGGAAATACTTGTCGTGGATTCCTGTCCCGTTATTCTTGTAAACAGCCAAGCAATTCCCTGGAATGGATTTCTAAGGGAACTGACCTGCAACTTTGTGATATCTTCAGGAACTACTATCGGGTCTTCAAGGAACTTGGGTAAGAGGTCCAACCCGTTATCATGTTTTTCTAGAAACTGTTTGCAGTCCTGTCCTCTAAAGGTCAATGTTGGCTCTGACAATCTTAACATCTTGCGGAAGACCTGAGATGACAAAGAAACAGGAGAATGGTCGCACAGTGGAATAATTATTTATATTGAAATGTATTTTTAGGCGCACTAAGAGACCACCTACTTATAGTAAAAAACCTTAGGGATGCAGCCTGCACGAGTGATTCCAGAGGTCCAAATCACTTTGTTCTGGGAGGAACAGGATGAATAGTAATAGTATGCCCTGAACCACTGGAAGTTCTGGTCCTCATGTCTAAATATATTCACTGTATCTCCACAAAAATGTTGTCGAGATGTTTCCATAAGTTTACGAGAACGTTTATTTTCTCCAGACGATGTTTGAAATGAAGAGTTGGAAGGGATAATATAACCCTACGCAAATCTTGGTCCAATGCGTGTGAATGGGATATCTCCTCGAGACTTTCGCTCATTAATGACAATTTGGATGGTTGTTGTGTGATGCACTGTTAGCATTAAATACTAGTAATTGCATACATAGAAGTGTGAACATGGCAGGTACGGCAATGAGCAATTAAGGATTGGATATTTCCTGAACGGGCCAATGTGACGACCTGTGTTTGAGATGAACAATCAGAAGGGATAATATAACTCTCCGCAGATCTTGGTTTAATGTGTATTAATGGGAGATCTCCTCAAGCGTTTCACTCATTAATAACAATGTTGACAGTTCCTGCATGGTGAGTTGTTAGCATGAAAGGTTACTAACTACATATTAAAAAAGAGGTACGAAGGTCGCGGGGATGGAAAAGAGAAATTAAGGAGTGTCTAATTATCGAAAGTGGTCGGGTGAGCTCCAAAATAGGGTTACAAGGTACAACCGTTGTAGGTGAGGGGTCGAGGGTCAAATTGTATGTCTTGAAACTTTTTGAGTGCAAAACATGTAACACGGAAGAGGGCATAATGGGACAGTCCAGAGGGAAATTTGTATATCATGAAAGTCTGGGTAATGTTTTCAGGACATAGAACAATGGAAGTGCAAATGTGAGCCTGCCTATCCGGGAACCAACAATCGAAAAAGTGGCTCAAGTATGGAATAGGGAAACGGATAGGCGGATTCGTTTTCACTAATATATTGAAACTTGTAATATATATCCCATTGCGTGGAAATATATTTTCTGCATGTCTCACGATAGAAAAGAGAAAATAAGAGAAAATAAATTCATTTAAATTCGAGGAGTCAAACTTCATTTAAATTTCACTGTCTTGTCGATGCTTTTCTTTTTAATGACGGTCTGTACGGTTGTTGCATGATGAATTGTTAGCATTAAAACTTGGTCGTTGCATACTTTGAAAGAAGTGCAAAGGTGGCGGGCATAGTAAACAGTGACTAAGAATTGGAGATTTCATGAACCCACCAACCCGAGAATCTGCAAAAGAGATTCCATGAAATGGGAAAGTATGGAAAGCGGTCAGACGAGCTTCGGAATTAGGGTGAAAATGGTTCCCCAGGAGATGTGACTTCCCGAGGGTAAAATTGTATGTCTCGAAACTTGAGTGCAAAATGTGTACCATGGAAGAGGAGATGATATGGGAGTCTGGCAGTCAATTTGTATATGGCAGAAGTGTGGGAGATCTCCTCAAGCCTTTCGCTCATTAATGACATTTTTAAGGTTCATGCATGACGAAGTGTTAGCATTAAATCTTGAAAATTGCATATCCAGAGAGAAGTAGGAAGGTGGTGGGGACAAGGAACAACTATTAAGGAAGGTGAGGGCCCTAGGGTCAAATTGTATCTCTCAGGAATGTTGACTGTAGATTAGGGCATGAAGGTGCATTCCTGCATACAAATTGTATATCGTGAAACTCCAGGTATTGTTTGCTAGTCGTGGAACATTGGAAACACAATGTTGAGCCCGCCAGTCCGAGAACCTGAAATCGAAAAAGTGTATAAGTATGGAATAGGGAAACAGTAGGCCGGACTCGATACACAATAAATGTACCAAGTCATGGAGACACTACTACATATGGGCGGATTATTCCATGAAATTTTTCCACGTTTTCATTATTTTCATGTTTTTTATAAATACGGCGGGATTTTCGTCGATATTGCCACAAATAGGTTTTTTAATTTGGGCAGTATTTTCATCACTATTGCCACGAAACTTCGTCACTATTGCCAAGAAATTTTTTCCTATCTCAAAAAGCATCTGCTAACAGCTAGTTGACTAGTCGATCTATATATACCTGACTTTAAGAGACTTTGTGATACAATTGCTATAGTTGCGACATTGTTCATGGCTTTTGTTTGACCTGTTTATTTTTTCCATCACCCACCGGTTGAACAAAACCAATTCTCGATCTATATAGCTCATATTTTGAACTTGCAAGGTTATTGATGTACTTATTTAACTTGTAAATTTTTGTTGAAATGTCAAAATTTCATGTAGCTTGTTTTTTCCTTAATAATATATTATATGTGTAGTACCATATTTCATGTCATTGGTTTTTGGATCTAGTTAGTATATTATATGGAAATTCATGTGAAATGTCAAGAAAAATATTTTCCGGAGAAGTATTTTAAGAAGAGGGAAAATCACTCCATCAATAAGTCAATTCAAACATTAAAAACGAATGTCATTATCAATCTAGATTAATTTGAGCCAACAATTCATTATGTAAATTTAATCCTTATTAAAAAACCACCAACTCATAACAACTTTACTGGTTGGACTAATGTTTGAAATAGAAATTCATGGAAAAAAAATCCTCTTAAGTATAATTCTATCCCTTAGAGACCTTGTTAGCTCTCTAACTTTTGTGTTTCTATGATGTTGTGCCTATATATATTAATGCCATATTTTTAGTCTAGTATTAGGTTAGGTTAGTCTTATAACATTGTATTATTATATGTGATGTTGTTTCTCTCAATTTTTTATAATCACACACAATTCTAGATGTATTGAATAACTCTAGTTTGTAGTTGATGTAACTTGTTTATACACTATTAATAAGGAGTAGCTAAAATATAAAAAATTCATGACAAAATCTACGATAACATGATGAAATCTACTAGTCAGACAATGAAAAATGAGAACATGCCAAAGTGTCTTAGAAAATAAAACCATGACCACTGTAAGTAGCATAAAATTGTGACCATTGTATGTAGATGAAAATCAACACGTCATAATTTAAACCAACCCAACCCAATTGTGGATGACAAGTGGTTGGCATTCTTTTTTTAGTGGTGAATTTCGAAGATTGACATTTTGTCTACAAAAAAACTTAGAGGCTAGTGTATGGTATCGAGTGATTCAAGTTTGAGAAATTTTGACCACTTTCATTAAATGGTGTGTAATTATTTTCCATGGTGATTCAGTACACACTACTCTAAAGTACAAATTGAAGCATATCGATCTTAATAGTTAATCGATAATAAAAATAAAAAAACATGTCAAAATGTCTTAGAAGAAATAATTGTGAGGATTGTAGGTCACTATAAATAAACATATCATAATCGAAAGGAGTAGCTAAAATATCATGAAGGAGTAGCTAAAATATAAAAATTTGACAACTTACTGTTTGGTATGGTGTAGGTAAGACAATTACTTGTCGGGAAAAGGATTTGTGACTATGAACGAAAATGACAAGAATCTTGCTCGGTTAAGAGCGGCATTGGAGGCGAGGGGTGATGGAAAATGTTATTTCCCTTGCTATGATTGCAGGGGCTTGCAAAGAAAAAGACTTTTAATAACAATAGCTGAAAAACATTGTAGGGAGAAGGGGCACATCGAAGGGGGTTATGAATATTGTCCCTTGGTAAGAGGATTCAATATTTAATGTGTTCTCTGTAATAATCATCATGTCATGAATTTTAGTAATATTTCTTATCGGGATTTTTATATTTTCTGTACACACTAACTTTTCTACGTTGTTTTTAAATATATAGACGATGCCCCCAAAATGTCGACCTCCAGAGAGTTATTTGCCAAGTACTAGCAGAAATACTCCTTTATAGGGTGATGAACTTCGAGATCAGAATATTGAAGTTGTTGATCAAGTTATTAATGATGATATGGATGGAGATAACATTATTGATTCAAATCAGGAAGATGAGATACATAGATTGATCCAAGACACGTTTGCTCCAATGGATGAGGACAACCAGGATGATAGTCATGATGTTGATCCTCTACTTGAGAAGTCATGTCAACCTCTTTATGAAGGCTCAACAACAAATCTTTTATCTGCTATATTGTTTTTGGTGAACTTGAAGGTTTTGAATGGTTTATCAAACACATGCCTCACACAGATACTAAGGTATTTAATGTGTTAATTATTTATGCCTGCATGTTCACAAATACTTAAAAGGTTCAATTTTTTTCTATATTGTTATTGTTTTCTAAATTGTAAATTAGTATATTGGATGCGATATTGATGATTAATATTGTTTACATTGACTTATTGTTTTGAATTTTGTAGATTGTTAGGTGAATTTCTATTACTGACGTCAATATTTTGCCATGCACATATCGAGAAATATCTGTGATTATGAAAGAAATTGGAATGGACTATCAGGCTATTGATGCATGTCCTAATGATCATATCATATACTATGGACAATATGCATTAGAAAATGAATGCCCACAATGTCAAATAAGTAGATATCGAACCGATAAAGCGTCAAAGAAGGTGCCTCGCAAATTTCTTCGTTATATTCTGATAATTCCACGTTTCCAGTGGTTGTTCAGGTGCCAAAGTATAGCATAGTTTATGGATTTCCATGCAAAGAACAAAAGACGAGACGATTTTCTTTGAATGCCTGCAGATGGTTCTGCATTAACGTACATCGAAGAAAAGTGGCCAATTTTTAAAGAAGAACCTCGTAATGTTAGACTTTCATTCGCAACTGATGGTGTCAATCCATTTGGAGAGCTTCATTCTACGTACTCAGTGTGGCCTGTTTTTGTTATAAACAATAACCTTCCTCCTTGGATGTCGATCAAGATAGAGCACACAATGTTGGCAATGATTGTTCCAGGTATTCAATTATCTTTTATTTTCTTTAAAGTATGACAAAATATTTCATTTCTTTGTTTCGTGCATGGTAATTATTTCTTTTATATATAACAACATTTAGATAAGTATAATTAATCATGCAGTATGTTGAACCAATTAGGTAGGTACCAGGTTAAAGATATGAACGTATATATTGAGCCTCTTATCGATGAGTTGTTGAAGTTAAGGGTTGGTGTCACTATGTATGACATCTCTAGAAATGATTTCAAATCCATGGAATACTATCATGGAGAATTCATGATGCTCCCAGGTTAACACATTTTTGTGGTATATTGTTACTTTATTTTGTGATTTAATATTATATATATTTATTGAAAATATCATGCATTATTTTAAATTGTAACTCTAATTTGATGATACATTAATTCATATATCTTGTAGGTGTTCAAACAAAGGGTAAATTTGCATGCCCAGTTTGTGGTCCGAGGATAAAATCTCGTCGTTCAAGGAGTTTAGGAAAGGAATTGTTTGATGAGTATAGGTATTTTCTGCCTAAGAACCATAGTTATCGAACTACAGACAAAGCAAAATTCAATGGTAAAGAAGAAAATGGAAAAAAACCACGAAGAATGACACCTCGCCTATGGAAGTTGGAATATATTAGAAATCCTCAAGGTACGCAAATTATTTATGTATGACATATTATATAAATCTTTGGTTAATTTCATTAGTATTAATTTCATTTTGTCCCATTAATTAGTGTTAATTTCAATTTGTTGATGTTTCATGAATGTCGTCAAAGCACGAATGGGTTTCCACGAGGAATGAAAAGTTACTCGATGCAATTCAGTAGATTTCCATACTACGAGAACCTACAAATAGTTCATTTGTTTGATACAATGCATATCGGGAAGAACATAACAGAATTTTTATGGTGAATATTAGATGGAAGGACTGACAAAGACAGACTTGGAAAGATTTGTTGTGAAATACAAGAAGCTAATCACGCATTGCAAAGTGTTATTATTAATTCTAATGGAGATGGTCAGGAATAGAATACTAGTCTTCCTTGGTTATTGACGAAGCAACAGAGCAATATTGTAAAAGAGGTCATTTGAAAAATTAGGTTTCTGACGGGGTTTTCGTCGAACATACAAAATATCTTAACAAAAAAAGGTGATTTTGGTGGGGTTAAAACACATCACTGACATACATTCATTAAGGTAATTAGTAGGTTATAGTATATTTTCTTATTGGTACGCATTTTTTGGAAACAAATAATTATTATTTGTTTTTTGTTACAGTATGTTCTACCTTTATCTCTCCCATACAACTTTGACAACAACATAAAACAAATTATTTATGTACTTGGCAAATACATGAGGTAAGTATTGTTTTATAAGGAAAATGTACTTCTTATGTGATTTGTAGCAGAACTTATTGACATATTATGTTTTATCTACAAATTGATGTATGCCTTGATATTATTTTATTGCATTGACATTTGTAGGTGGCTATCATCAAAATAAATCCATAAAGAAGATATAAGGTATTGGAAGAGAGAAATTCCCCGACTAATGTGTCAAATGCAACAGTATCTACCTCTAGCATTTTTCAATGCACAAGAACACTACCTCATACACCAAGTTGAGGAGATTGAATTATGTGGACCAGTACACATAAGATCGATGTGGATGGTGGAGAGTCAGTTGAAGTCACAGAAGGCTTTTGTTAGACAAAGAGCACGTCCGGAGGGTTCTATGGTTGAGGGATGTATGGTATATCAATGCATGGTGTATATTAGTCAATATCTACCTAAATTAGCAGAAAATATGAATGTGCCTCGCATTTGGCATCTCGACTCCATCAACAAATTTGAAGGGGAGGTCCTATTGGGGAAAGGTAAAATGAGGATTGTGAAAGGTAATTATTAGATGTTGACATAGATTTAATATATTACACATTTTTTTTTCCAAATTTATTTTATCATACTGATATTTTACATTTTTTGTTCCTGCATATTGAACTATATTAAATTATTCCTTTATTAACAATAGCTAATTAATGATATTAAATTGTTATTTTATCATATAGTTGCTCAAGAGTGGGATGCGTTACATTTATACATTGCAAACAACCTTGATTGGATGGAGCATTGGATAGAATATACTGAAGAATACTTTGGTAGGTTATCATGGGAAGGGGTGAGTAAGATGATTAAAACAGCGCATCGTCATCGAGATCAATTTCTTGATCTTACATCAAGGGAAGTTGATTTATCCTTTGGTTTAAAAGATAAACATGCAAGTAAATTTTGTACCCACATTTTCCTAGTTATTTTCCAATTTTTCAATGTATTTGGTTTGTTTAATTTTTGAAATATATATTTACTAAGTCCTATATGAGGTTTATTAATTGGCAATGNTGTCCATGTTGCAGTTGAAACATCACAAGGCTATGTGGTGTAATGGTTGTAAATTTCATATCAAAATGTTGGATGATAAGATGAAAACCTCGGATTGTGGGATAACTGCAGTGTTTAAGGTCACCAACATTTCCTCTAGAAGTGACAGAAATCTGGAAGAAACTGAGAATAGGTACTATGGGAATTTGGATGATATAATTGAGACTTTAAAATAGTTTTTTTTTAGGTTAAATGGTATAGGCTACGATGCATGAACGTGATCCTAAAAGAACTGTTATTGAGCATGATAATGGATTTACCATGGTTAATACAAGGGAATTTGAACTAGGTATAGAGCCTTGTGTTCTTCCAAGTCATTGTGAGCAAGTATTTTACTCAAAGGTACCTGGTAAAGCAGGTTGGTCACACGTTGTTAGATATGATCCAAGAGGAAGACCAGTAAAGTATAATCATGTAGCCGAGGATGAAGATAATAATGAGGAAGAAGATCATGATTATGCAGATCATGAGTGGGTGGCTCATGTAGTCGATGTGTTAGATGAAGAAGTTGAATAAGTTGATCATCCAAATGTAGGAGACGACGATCTCATTGACGATATCGATAACTATATTAGAGAAAATGATGTTGATATGAATGAGCCTTTCACCAATATTGATTATGAACCAGATCCTGATACATATGTTGAGTTGGATGAAGAAGAAGATGATTGATATTTCCAGAGGACCCAATTGCACTTTAGCTCCATCAAATCTTTTGGCAAATACCTCTACAATTCCCTGATGATACCCTTGTAAGTTTTCACAAAACCTGTAGTAGTCTGCATCCTTGAACATTTGACAAATCTCTGGATGATATTCCAGATAGGAAATATCTTGTAGCTCCCTCCTGAGAAATGCTCCTCCAGTAGACATCTGCAAAAAACCTATTAATACCTTCAAGGCACTGAAATCTAGGTTATGGATTGGAGACCAGCGCTAGGAAAAAGGAGAAACGAAAGACAAATGAGGGGAATTTGTGAGACAAGAAAATGTTTTGGATGGAAAACTTTTTAAAATGCCAAAAAGGAATAGCTTAGATCATAATGTTTATTTAACACCAACTCATACAGTGATGGTTTCACTCATGAGGAGATAATGGTAATGACCGATGATGATGGCATGGTTTGGAATAAACATCTTAGGGTTTCGAATCCTTCATCAAATAACGAATACAAACCAAAATAAATGATTGAGACCAAGCAAATCATATCTGGAGATGATTTCGACAACAATTAAGATGATGATGACGTGTATACTACCGACGGTTTGAGAGTCCAATGGGACAAGCTAACCGTTGGAAAAATTATACACTTTCGGCAGCTAACAGCACCTCGCGCCTGCCTTTTCAGCTACCAAAACTGGGAACTTTTGGCAGCTAATGACACATAAAAATTTGACCCTTAGCTTCCAAAATCTATTTCTTTGACCTTTTACATTCAAGAGTTTTAACACATCACTTGCCAACTTTGGATATACCTGGACACCTCTTTGAAACATAAGATACACCACTAGACCATTACTCTTGATCTTCTTATCATGAAGACATTCTAAAAATGATCGGAGCAAATCCCCAGTTAGGTAACTGGAGAACAGAATACTATACTATAGGACCCTAACATGTTCCCAGTGAATGGATGCGTTGTTTTTGACATGGAATGGGACAACACATGTACCTTCTTAATTTTCTTCCTTCACTTGATGTGGGCCTGGTCATTCCTAGCCTTGAATTGAAAGTTACCCATAGTCTTAGTCATCACCCTTCATGACACTTGTCACCAAACGATCATTATATTAGAAGGTTGGAGGCACATGGGCATTGTGATGACGCTTTATAACCCTATAGTAACAAGAGACATTAATTGAACTTTGACTAGATTGAAAGGTGTGTGCAATTGAAAATACTAACAACCCAAAACTAAAAGGGATAGACTATTTGCATGCCTTAACAATATGGGAGGGTTTCAGGACTCAAATTTGACTCACACATCCACTTTCTTCCATCATCAATTCATCATGTAAACCATAAACCCTAATTTAGTGGAGCATTTTCTCTCATCGAAAAGAGTATACATTGTCCTTTAAATTATCCTTTGTCACAAATGTCCATTAACTATTTATTTTGAATTCCTTCCATAAACCTTGGAAAAAACAAGCAAATTGTCGCAATGTTTGCAATGTTGACTAATTCTAGACCATTAAATACATATTGGAAATGGGTTGTCCCCACCTCTGATATTTCTTGGAAGCTCTACACTCTAGCCCCTACTGGATTTTGAATGCCCCATATGCTATTCATGCTTTTCCTCATGTTGGAATAATTATGGGAAAAATAAAGTATTCTCATCTGCATTTTCTATCCATAAGGCCATGCTCTTAAGTCTCCATTGAGTGCATTCCCAATTCATTAGAGCCCTTTGTTAATCCTCCATCCTCCATCCTCTTCAAAGAAACAACCAAAAGAGAAAGGAACTATGCTTGTACTTGAGACAGCTGCAATTGCATAGGTACTACCGCAAACTAGAACCACTAGACTACACAATCAAGGTTCTTCCTCTTCTCATCCAACTTTGAAGCAGATTCAACATAGATACACTATAATTTTGGATTGTTTGTGATATATTAGGTAATGAATTTCTCTAATACAATGATTAGATCACTAATATAATTTCTTACATTAATTAAGTGGTAGTAAGAGTTTAATACAATTACTAGGATTCAAAATCAATAATGGTTCGACATCTAGTTAACTTTTTAAGAAAAAATATGTTTAGAAAAAAATTGATATAATTGATATGATATGTTGATTCAAAACATTTTTTATTATGCAATATCTAGTCATCCAAAGTAGGAATGTATACATGAATGTTAAGACTATACAATTATTACTTGTTGAAGTTCTTATATGAAAATACAATCCAATTGAACCATTCCAAATTCTCATGTAAGACTATATTGGGATGTCCATGTTCAAATTCCCCATCTCATAGATCTCTCCATCTAGAGTTCATTTTTAAGAAAAATTTAAGAATGTATTTACCCATATGTGAAATGTTAGAATGTCGTACTTTCCATGTCAAAATAGAGTCGCAAGAAAATTTAAAACCTCTCTAGATAAAATCATCCAAGTAAGAGTTGAAACCACCTTCTTCCTTGCTTCCCAAACTATTTGAATTAGTGTAAAAGAACCACCAATCCTGAAATCACTTGAAGAAACATTCACATCATTGAGGGTGAAAAGTTTGTTTATTTTGGATCTAAATTTTCCTTTAACAATTATGTATTAGGTCAATCTTTTTCAAGGTTCTTCACCAATCATTGAACTCATTATTTGCTTTCCTGGCATGCTTCCTCCATGAACAATTATATTAGTTTATATGAGGCCTTTACCTTTTTTAGGAAAGGAAAAGATGCTCCATGGAACCATTAATGACAAAGCCTTGTCCACCACATTTTTAGAGCATAAAAAACCTCTAAGCACTCAATATCTAAGAAAATTACTATGTATATAGTGATACTACCATTTCTCATGTATTGTCGAGGATGATTCAACCAATCCAATTTCCCCTCCACTCTAGTAAACCAATTGTTCTATTTCAAATCACTGACCACTATTTGCGCTACAACATAATAATTATCTAAGAATTATAAAGTACCTTCAACTAAAACTTATAAGAGAGAAATATAAAAAAGATAGTCATCTATAAAATGGTTCTTGATCACCTTACCACTTCTTGGAATATTAATACAACATATTCAACCTTGAGCTTGGACAAGCTCTAGAAGATAAACAAGTGCATCAAAAACAACGAAATAAACTTAAAGGGGGAAAGTGAGTAGCCTTTCCTTCTATATTTGTGCAAGATAGTTACATCACATAAGACATCATTAACCAACACAAAAGCAAATGCATTGTGAAAAAGGGCTTCCACCATCTAAATTAAAGAAATCATACTCCAAATCGGGTTATGATAACATATAAAATATGGGGAATCAATCTACCCTATCATAAACCTAGTCAAATTTAATATTAGAGAAATGCTTTTTCCAAATCCATTTTCCCATTCAACAAATATTTAATGGGTTTTCAACATAGTGTCACGAATTGGCCTACCTTGAATGATTTATTTTTTGTTTATGTCTAACAATCTGACAAGAAACACACTTCTTTCTTAAAGTTACAACTTTAGCTAATATTTTATAAGACATAGTGGTCATGAGAGGTAAACTGAGTCAATAAAAACTAGGGTTTGTTCTCGTACACACTAGGGTTTGAATTCTTAAAAAACTGAAATGTTTTCCCCTCATAAGAGAACATACACTCATAAGGGTGATGTTGATTAGGAAAAATCATAAAGGTTGTTTTCTTAGCATGGGTGGTCGCACACCCTAATAATAAGTGTATGGAATCACATGCCTCATAATAGGTAGTTAGTGCTCACCGCTTAGATAAGGGTCGAAGACACATCAAGCAATATAATAGGGAACCATGAGGTAATAATTTCTCTATTATATTATCTCTTACGAATGTGATTTATCAAACCTTGACTTTGGAATCCATCAAGGTTGTCAGTGTGCTTAGATGGTTGCTATTATAATGCCTTAGACAATAGGGATGGATCTAAAGGCCTTGATTATGGTTGGGGAGGCCCATAAGACCTAGATGAATATTCTAGGGACCAATGACCATGCACAATGCTACAAACCACAAAAAATTCCCTCTATAGGAGGTCAGTATCCTTAGAGTGGGATATGGGTGCCATTAGAATGGTATCTTAGTATTGGAAATGTAATGATCTTAGTGCAAGAAATACTATAGTTAGACATGATAGTACATAGATAATTACCTTGGAGAAATCCTATGGGAAAAATACAACTAGAAGAAGATGCTTCATTTGTTAACTCAATATGTAATCGATTACAATTACCAAGGCTCTCATGGAGCTTTTAAGAACATATTTTCCAAAAGTTTTATCTTCTCTCAACAATGTACATTGATTATTGAGAATCGTTGCCACCTAGTTAATTAACAACTTGGAGGAATGAATCCACTATTTGCTTGAAATATCAAATTATTTATTTCACATAGAAGGAAACTTCAATGTTATCCACATATTCTAGAATTGCTTCATCACTGCCTACTTGAATCTTCCCTTCTTCTTAATCGTAGGCTCTACTTTCCATTATCAAACTACAAATAAATCCGTTTGCAAAGGGTGCTCTTCAAGTGCTTATGTGATTATATAGTGGACTCTAACAATAGATCGCAACTCCTCTTCCCTTTCCACAAAATCTACACTTCTTAAGAAGTGACTCCCTTGATCTATACTATGACCAAAAAGCTATTTTCCTAATTCAATTTGGTATCTTGGATTTATCTTTGACTCTATATCCTTCCCGTCATATGCCACTAGCATTCTATCTCATGTTGTTACTAACCTAAATTCATTAGCTGACTAGATTTATCTTTTCGTAGAAACCAATTCAACTTTGAAGGAGAATAAGAAATACTCCTATTCTCTATAGAAATTTAAATATTAGGGGAATTTGATCCCAACCTCCTTAATTGTCATGACCCGTTCAATCGATTTCTCTGGATGTTGCATGGCCCCTACTATAGTCTATCAAATCTCCTACTAATTGATTTTATTTTTCAATTTCTTT